>JASCQY010000388.1:18046290-18060128 GCA_030264315.1 Sardinella tawilis
CACTGGGTCGCAGGTGTGAGGATGGGTGAATGATGCTACTGCTGCTGCTGCTGCTGCTGCTGCTGCTGGTGTGATGGGGGTTTGTGATGTGTGGTCAGCTGATATGCAGTTTGAGCTGACCTGTCCTGATTTGCCCAAGTCCTATGGCCCCATATACCCCTCCACCCCCCACACCCCCACCCCTAAAAGAATACAAGCTTCTGGACATATGGGTGTCCATTTACCTCAGAAGGATTCGTTAAACTTTGTTGTGGCTTTGGTTAAGTAAGTCAAGGCAAAGGAAGTTATATTTGACAGAAGGCCATGGTTGTATGGTAACTGACAAAACAAAACCAAGAGAAAAAAAGATTGAATGCATTCCACCAACTCCATCTCATGTGTTCCATGTTCCACCACCTGCCCTCATGTGTTCACCTCTGTTACAGCGGCTGATGTAGGGAACCAAGCAGTGTCTCAGGAGCTTTCTGGCATGCCAATACAGAACAACAGACGCATACACACACAGAGACCAAATACATACCCAAAGAGTCAAGGACACACACACACACATGCACACACACATGCACACACACACACACATACACCCTACAGACTTAAAACTCTCAGCTCTAATACACACACACACACACACACACACACACACAATCAAACCCAGAACCCCATAAGACATTGGTACGGCTGCTCTTCCTGTAAACTTTGTGCCGTTTCCTCCAGTGAGTCCAAGGGTGACAAAGATGTAACAAATGGAACAGGAGACCAAGATAAAATTTGTTCACACAATCAAGAGTTCAAGAAAAGCCAGAACATGCTGCCTTTATATTTAGCCTTGTCTGATGATGATTTCTAGAAGAAAAAAAACACTACTACAGTGTTTATAAACTGTGATTTCCTGACTTGTCTTTATGTTTTTTTTTTGTAGTACATACCAAATGATGTTCATATTATTATTATTATTATTATTATTATTATTATTATTATTATTATTATTATTATTATTATTATTATTATTATTTGCTTTGGCTTTGTGCACTGATTCATGTTATTTCACCTAGATTGTCTCTAAACTCCAAGCAACCTCACTTTTACTTTCAGTGGTAGATGAAATGAGTCCAATTGACAGACATGTCACTCCACTTCGTTTTTTCACACATTTTTAAGTCAGATGGCCTCCAGCTATGAGAGAGAAAAAAAAATCTTTATGCCATTATCCAGCCTCCTGTGTGGAAAAGACAAATATGAATAAAGATGAACTATTTCCGTGACAAAAGTGTAATAAAAGCCTACGTTGGCATATTTTCAGTTACTCGATGTCAGCCGAGGGAGCTGATATGGTAGAGAACTATCAAGTACATCACTTCAAATGAATAAAAAAAACAAGGTCATATGTTTAGAAGAAAAGAAGACATTTTGAAAGATAGATCTCCAATAGAGTCCAGTTTTGTGACAAACCAGTGGCATGGGTATACTTTAGTCTAGAGAGGGTTTTCACTCATGACAATCCCACAATCCCTCTGTCCACACCCCTTCCATCGCATTTAGACTCTTATTTGTATATTTGGGAAATGCAAAAAAGAAAGACTGTGCTTTTCTAGTTAGTTTTAATGTGACTCCCCCATCCTTCCCTGAACCCAGCCCTAACGAGAGTTTTGACAGTTATGTCCTGCCAGTTTCTTTTCGACTGTTCCTTTTTGGATTTCTTCCTGGCTTGAAACGTTGAATCCCTTACCCCAGCCCCAACCCACTCCCAACCCTCCCCTTCTGCATGTCCTTGTGGTCAAGGTTAGATGGGTGCATGGTAAAAGCAGCAGACACTTTTTTTTCCAGTCAGTGAAAGTGTGTTTCATTTAACATTCAGCAATAAAAAAGAACCCCACCCCACCCCCCACTCCATGACCATTCTTGGAATATGCTAGAGAAAAAAAAAGAAGAAAATGCAAGATTGTCATAGATTGTAAAATAAAAAAATGAAAAAGATCCCATCTGTTCTTATGGAAAAAAAAATAAATCTTTATTCGTATAATTTTAAACTAATGTGGTCATATCTGTGCAAGGACACGCTATGTGTCAAAATATGTCCCCTCAGATGGGCTGTCTTATATTGAACCACCTATATGGTCCAGAGAAAAGCACTGCTATGAATTGGTTGCCCTTGCCATTTGACCCGGTCACTGTGAGATGGTCACGACTGCAAATGTTGGAGAGAGCAATCAATCACCACAGTTTTCCATGAGGAAAAATCTCCATCTGGCCCAAGCGTTGCAGGCTTAGATGTCAGCTTGACCATACCAGCACTCTGTATAAGCGAGTACTATTAGCTCCACAACGCTAGTTTAGACCCATCGCCTCCAAGATCTATCAGTGCCAGATCACTGCATTTGAAGTAGGACAAGACTCATATCCAGGATCAAGTTGAACTGTCAGCACATCATTCTGTCTCCCTCTCACTCTCTCTTTCTGTGGATGTGTGTGTCTAATGGAGTCCTACCCTACTTTGTAAGGAAAAACGTGATAATGTACTACATACAGTAACTCTAATTAGGATATTTTAGATCTTGACACTGTCTGAATAATGGTTACACACCTACGTGTTTACATCATGTGTGTATGTGTGTGTGTGTGTGACAGAGACAGAGAGAGAGAGAGAGAGAAAAAGATGTGTTCATGGGAGGTCATGTCGGTGTGTATTGGGGGTGATGTTTTTAAGAGCCGCCAAAGGGAGTTGTTAGTGTGCTTCACACATCCAGCGCTCCAGCTGCACGGGGCTGAGGCCTCGGTGTCAAGTAATTCCCTCTGACCTGGGAGACGTTTCCAAGACATTCATCTGGGTTCCATCACCACCAGACACATGTCTTTCCCCCGATGACCCTGATCAACTATCACTTTTTATGTGTTTTGGTCTTTCTGGTCAACGCTGACATGCTTAAACCTGAAACATATGCTTCACAATGTTTTAGTTTAGTTGCCAAACAAAAAGCTTGAACAAACCAGTCTATGACAGCTCTCCTACTTAACATAGAGGGTGTGCATGCAACAACCTGCATGGGGTGTACTAGTTAATTACCTCAGGAGAGGTCTTTACTTTTTACCTAGCCATGCAAATCTGCTCCATAGAGAAACTTAGTAATAGTCATTTCAGTGTGGGAAGTGCTCCTTAGGAATATGTTTTCCAGTTATGTATGCAAATTGTCATTGTCTGGAGACAAACTTCTGACACTTACGGTTGGTTCAGTTTTGGTGCAAGGAGTACTAACGGATGTCTCCGATACAAAGCTTGTTTTCCATTTTTTAATCTGCATTAAAAAAGAGAGATTTAATACGACCTCGGAGTCATAGGGACTGTTTCCTTCTTTCGCAATCTCACAACAACAGAACTGACAACAAATCAAATTTGCTGCTGAACGTACACTGTACATTGCAATGCCGCCTATACTGATTATCACAAAACAACAGTCTACTTTGCAGTTTTTTAATGACACATGGTGACACATATAGTACTGTAACATCATTCTCAAGTTCATGGTAAGCCTGCCAACATGCTCACAGCCACAGATTTAATAATGAGATTATTGATGATAATTAGTCTAATGCCACTTTAGAATTAACCAGCTTCATTTATAAATGTTTTTTTTTTTTAAATGGTTGAAATAGCTGTTTCAAATGGTCTATGAGAGTGAGAAAAGAGGAGAAGCCCTTTCACAAAAGCCTTATTTTACCTTTCCTGAAAGGCAGTGGAGAAACTGGTTACTCTCAAGAGGACTCAAAGGCAGCATTTCTGTTGGAATTCATCAGTTTGGACATCAGATTCATGCTTTGTTGCAAGGTCACGCAAACTTTCCCTGCCGACTTCAGGCTGGTTACTGTTTGTAGAGCTGGGAAAAGGGAGGGGGGGGGGGGGGGGGGGAGAAAAGCAGTTTCCTTAAAAGCAGAAAAATCAAACTCACACTCCAAAGCTTGCACGCGAAGACACTTCGCCCGAGGCCAAGCCTGTCATAAGATCTAGAATGTATCCGTCTTTCTCCAGTCATGGGTGCAACATTGTAGCAAATATGTTCACGCTGTCCAAAGTTTCAACAAACCTGCAGAAAATGACAGAAGGTGCAGGACACGCACACTGCTTGATTTGTTTTTTTATGGGGCCTCGGCAGGTCGGCCCCGATTTCCTTACACAACACAAGAAACAAAAACTGAGGACATTTGCATGACTCATAAATAAAAGTGCATCCAACTCTTTGTGAACTGTAGAGACTGCTGTATGACATGGGGAGAAGAACGCCAAATCAATTTCTCAGTGCAAGCAGGCCCATCCCGTGAGGACCACCACTCATTTAAGACCTCCACTCCTATGTTATGCTTAACTAAACCAAAACACAGCATGTTGAGCAAGCCCCGAGATCCTAATCGACATGCGCCCTCAGCTCATATGGACTGGACCATCTAGCAATAAATCAACACTCCCGAGACAGGCACCAGGCTATGCAGATGTGTGCTCCGCTCCACGAGCTGAAATACAGACTTGCGTGAGGTGCAAAAGCCGACACCAACCCAATGTACTTTCATAGTAAGCTCTGCATGCATGTGCATGTTGGCCACATTCAGATCACTGACTGCTTACAGAAGGGAGAGAGCCCACACACACACAGACACACACACACACACACACACACAAGGAGAGCATGTTTACATTCTAGGCCATCTCAATTAAACTGCTTTTAACATCATGTGATTTCTTCACGTGATGAGCTAGGAGCATCAAGTACAGCACCCATTCTGAGCACACACCAGCAGACATGAAGTGGTTCCCAAAACTTTGGTTAATGTAGACTTCTTGCTTCACACGATATACTTTTTTTTCCCACAGAGAGTATTTTCTCATGGGGATGTTGCTCGTGTTGAAACAACCAGAGTGTGCAATGTTTCAAAGCTTTTTCCTTTCTTGCTTGGCCTGCATAGTACTGCGCAAACCAGGTGTGACCATGAGACGAGAGACAACTAACAGCCACGCACACATGCACACACACACACACACACACACACACACACTTGAGAGATTCACACAAGCGTGCTGTAACCGAGCACACTGCCCTTATAACTACAAGCCCAGCAGAGACACAGCAACTTGTGATTGAACTGCACACCCTCATTAGAACTAAGCCTACTACCACCCAGGAAGATGAATGACTTATGGGGAGAGAAGAGCCTGACAGCCTCAGCACTCTTTGGTGCAACAATGACAAGCAGTCGTCCAAGGCAGGGGGACACTAGCATGTCTCTCTAATTTACGTCCCCAGAAACTGTTTCCTAGATAGGCCTAGATACAGCAGGTACATAGGTAGACAGACAAACAGACAGACAGATAGATAGATAGATAGATAGATAGATAGATAGATAGATATTGGTCCTGTGGAAAGTCTTATTTCACCATACACCTGATTAACACAACCCCAAATTCATACACAGACCAAGACATTACTGTGCATTCTTTTTAAATAGAAAATGTAGTTGTTTCAGGCCCCCTAGTTTATTTACCAATGTAAAGCTGGTAGAGATGAATGATCTTCAAGCCCGGCTGGTTTGGACCAATGAACCATGTACTGTACTGTATAGAGCATACGGCGACAGCACACATCCGCGGGAGCCGCACACTGTTTGCCCATGCCTTTGTGTGGGGTGGGTTAGTCCGGATGGGTGCTGTTTGAGGCTGTCATGTCTCAGTATTGATCTTGCTACCAGATATGGCCCTTCCCATAGGGTTACGTACAGTCCATGCCTGCTTGGTCCTGCTCCTCTCGAGCGGAGCACGGTGCCTCGCCTCTTCATCTGCCCTGCACATCGGTGTTGTTTTGCATGTTAGGCTACAGTGGTGGGGGCCCGGGGAGAAGTAATCACTCTCCTTTTGCTTTTGATGAATGTGCAAATGGGGTTCCGTGGACAGCCTGGCGAGGCGAGCAAGTGTGTGCCTGCAAAATAAAAGTCTGTCAATGATCGACACTGTCAAAACTACATGGCAGTCTGTCACACCTAAGCATGTAGTGCTTATTGTGTAAGAGGGGAGTTTTGCTTTGTGGTCACTTGTTCCTTCCTGTCAGGTTGAGGTAGAAAAAAAAAAAGTGTTCCTTTTGAAAATGATTTGAAGGTTTGTGCGTATGCCACTAGATGGCAGTGGAATGGGTTCAGACATATTCCCAGCCACAAACACATAATTATTTATTGTAAGAGACTGTGCTTCCACATTTCTAAATTCCTCCGGTTTTGTACTTGTCATGCAACTGTATTGGCGGCCATTTACTGTTGCATTAAGTACAATGATAAGAAAAAACTACAGATGCAAGTAATTGAAACTACCAAGTCTGCATTGTGGAAGTGCTGACATTGAATGTGATACCACCTGGATGCAAGCATTTCTTGAATCTTACCATTTGACAATGCGGTGTTGACTGATTTCTCACAAAGGCCGAAGAGGGCCTGCACAAGTTACACTGCTGGTGCAATTATTTTGCACTAGATGCAACTTCAGATAGAACTGAAAAGCACAACACGGCTGCTCCAGTACTTCACTGCCAGTCAGACCTTCAAAAGGTTTGTCAAGCAGGAGTGTTGCGCTTTTGGTAGTGCTGATTGACTTGACACACATCATAGACTTATCCTCAGCAGTACCTGCTATGTTTTTGGAAGGGCTCAGACTACCCTTAGCCACCCACAGAAAGTAATCAAAACAGCTATGTTGTGAAAGAAGGCCCATTATTAATCAGAAGACGGTCTGAACCTAATGTGACTCTGAAAACAAAGAAATAGAAAAACAGAGAGAAACTTAAAGACAAGAATAACTTTCCCCATCTTGACACATCAGGTGACACCTACTGCACAGTACCATTATACCATGTTCGTTCACATGGCGGAAACAAAAACAGTGAATGCCCACCTGCTAGGTGACATGGATTGATTGTTGTTGGAACATTAGTGGTTTTGTGTCGAGTTGTCTGGTACAGGCTGTGGGCAGAGCATGGATTCTGAGCTCAAAACTCACAGGCATGAACGTCCATCATGGTCCATCAAGCGTTTGTTCTGGCACAGTAGAATTGTGTTGATTGCCAAAAGTGGTGTTACATTTGCCTGCCAAAAAACAATACAAAATCACAGCCAGTCAAGTGGAGGTGTCTAGGGTTTGGAGCACAGTACTGTTAAGCTAGTAAATTAGTTTTGGTTAGGCTTCAGACTTTGCACGCCAGACGAATTAGGGCCCAATAAGACTGCGTAAGAATGTTTTTTGTCAACATGATCATTATTTTTGTATCCTAGAAACCTAATATTGCACAAAGTACTTTTGGCAACAGAAAATAGAAACAGAAAAAAAAAGCTTAGTAAACACACAGGTAAACATAAAAGTGAAAGTAAAGTTTACAGTTACTATTTTGTGAGGAGATGAGTTGTTAATATGCATAACAATTCAATTCAACAATTCATTCACCTGGTCACATGCATGTAATAACTGATGATGCTTCCTGTCATGTAGTATTATTAATGTGGCACATTAGAGACACTGCACTTTGCATTGTGCATATTGGTACCTTCCTATGGAATTTGACTTTTTATCTTTTTTTGAAAAGTCACCCTCACAGTAAGTGTTCCAGTAAGATTCTGCAGTTTTCCAACATGTTTCTCTCAGTTCAGACCCACATTTTCGAGACTTTTTTATGTTTTAAATTGCACTGTTGAGGTGTGCCTGAATGGGATGCCATGATAAATTGTACTGGGCTGCCTCAGGGTAATAGAAATGTTTCACTTGTGGAAGGGCCATCAGAAGCAAAGCATCTGGGGAGGGTGTGCAGTTGCTCTTATCTTTAGCTTGTACATTTTACAAATGGGGTCATGTTGATACTGGTGGGTCATCAATAAAAATAATAAAATGCTACCGATACGACTTTGAAAATCATTTTAATAATGTAGACGCAATATTTGCTAAAGAAAATAAATCTTAAATGTAAGGGTAATGAGCCTGACGTCTCAGTGCATGCTCGCATCCATAGCAGTTGGCAGTTCTCCCTTTGCCAATAGAGACCAAGACCAATCGCAATGGGTAACTGCACAACATACAGTACATGAAGGCTTGACATACCCATAAATCTCTCTCTCTCTTTTAACCACTTACTGGAAAGTCATTCAATGACTAAGGCCCTATCTGACTCAGCAGTATGTCACATAGATGTCATGCCATGACTACCCTATCCTGGCATTAGGGTACCCTGGTTTGCAAGTCTTGAACAAACCCAAAAGCAAAAATCAAGAGCAAGAGTTGAGACTGAAGGGTGGGGCACCTGCCAATTGCCAAAATCATGACAGAAACAATATGGGAGATCAACCGTAATAATTTGTGGAAAATTCAACACCACTATACAAACTCAAAGAATATCGTTAGTTATACTAGGGACAGTAAGTTTAACCCTGTAATTGGGTGTTCATCCAATTTATTCTGATATACTATAATGTTTTGAGAAGCAATTTTGGTTGATCGTGCCTGTTGTAGAGGCCTGTTGGTGAAGCTGAGAACAGAACAGGAGGAAAATGCAGCTCTAACCTCTTTTGGTTTTGAAGACCAAGAGCGTTAGTGACGAATTATTGCACTTAGGCTCCCCCTCCTGTTCAAAGTAAGTAGTACACATCCAAAGGCCCAATTTCACATTTTCACAGGTACTCAACACAGCACAAAACATCACCATAAAATACTATGGTGATTACGAGCCTTTAATATTACATTCCTCCTCACTGTGCTCCTAAAGGACAATTGCTAGCATATGACAGATAGACAATCTTTGATCCACACATAATAAATACCACATCAAGACTGCAATACATTAAAAATTCTCACCCATACTAGGCAATCTGCTCATCCGTCCCCCACATTACTTTTCAGCCTGTTGCTGACCTCCAAAGTTCTGTAACGTATCCTTTCATGCTGACCTGACCCCTTATACACACCATGCTAATTGTTATTGTCCAGTCTCCCATGTAATATGATTACCATACCGATTTCAGCCCATTAGACTATTTTATTGCCTTATTTTATTGGCTTTGAATTATGGAGAGACATGTTTTCAAAAATTGCAACCATTAAAGGTGCACCATGAGATCCTGCATGATGTCACTTTTGTTGTCATTCCGCGTAAACACTGACAAAAACAAACAAAATGCTACTCTCGAATCCACGCCACTAAATCAACTTTGTTCACAGCCCCCCAATATGGGCATGCTCACTAAGCCCCACCCCTCCCCTAACCATCTTGTTGGTGTTTGGCTGAGTGGTGGGTTGTTATATTTTGGTGCACAGCCTGTGCCCCTAGTATTTGACGTTTACAAGCCCTGTGTTGTCTCCAGAGATGGGACTTTTTCCACAAAGGCGAGATGCCTAAGCTTTGAGACAAAAATGAAATTGCGCTAAAACCATGCAACATCTCATTGGGCACCTTTAAGTTTTTGTCTTTATTTGTGTACATTTCTGAATTCTTGTCCTGCCTACACAACCCTTTCCTGCTAAAAAAAATAGCGGAGTTGTGTTGTATCATGCATACACCTACTATCACCTTAGAACTACTGTTCAATCCACTGATGATATCGGACTTGGATATCTATTGAATAAGACTATCGACTATCTACCTTATATAAAATATATAAAATCAAAATCATTTTTGTAAATTAGTTAGTGTGTCCCCATTAGTTCCTAGGTTCTTAAGGTCATGAGGTCTAACATCATGGTCATGAGGGGTCTGTTATGTATGATGTTTTTTCTCGATGTGTCCCTCTTACTATTAAGGTCAGGCTATCACCAGTTATTCTCCTGCTGGGCTGATAGTGAAAAGAAATCCTGAGCCTAAACTTTTCTCCATGTCTGGGAGGTGGCCAGGGGTGCGAATGCGACATACTTTTAACTCATTACACAGGTTATATTTGAAAACGACCTTTTGAATCCATGGGTGGATTATGATGTTGTAGGCTCCTGTGCCCAGATATACAGACTTTGTCATACAGACTGTGTTGTACCCAGCAGGGCGTCCAAGTTTTCAACTTGGCTTGGAGTAAGATGGTTAGATGAAGGTTGAGAGGAGGACTACTTTGGTCATTTCTGTCACACACAATATAGCCCACCTTTTATGTGTGTGTGTGTGTGAGCATATGCTTGTGTCTGTACAGACAAGACACATCATCATACTGTCATGCAAGAAATCTTGAAAAGTAATTCATAAAATCATGACCTCAGAGGAATTTTGTACGATGCTAGGCTACGTCTGAAATTGGGTTTACATCCCAAGTTGACTTTCTGGAGGCGTCATGTAGTTGAAACCAAAATGTCAATTTTGGCTCCTTCAGACATGTCCTGAGAGGATGGTAGGCAATAAAAGTTTTATCTGTGTTCAAGTTGTCTACTTAATGCCATAGGTGTACCATGTAACAAACTGATGCCATCTTTCCAAAAGGGCAATAAAACTGGCAAAAAAAAAAAAATCAATTGAAATTTAAAAACAGTCCAACATGGTAGCCTGGCTGTTACTCCTGGTTACCTCATGATCATTTTCCACTTGTCTGAAGAGAGATCGACAAATATTGATCAAAACGCCTATGTTTCTTAATCTTGGATTCAGGTGTTAGGTCCACCACCACAATGTTGGGTAAAAGCTTGTTTTTGATTGGTTCCCTATCTGAGGTAAATAAAACAGAGGAGGTCTGGTAGCCATACTGAGATGCAGAGCAAAATCCAACCTCAGTTCTGATTCATTAAAAAGAATATGATAACCAAGGAAGAGTGACAATCAAGCAGATATACGCTCACACATTTTAGCTCTGCCTTAAATACTATACACACACCCTGCAAATAAACCTCTTACTTTTCTAATGGACTGACAGCCATACAAATGTTTAAATGTTTAAATACAGTTTTATTATTACTGTAACAGGCTCCTCAAAGGGAGTATCAGATAAAATTGAGCTCAAGTATTTGTAAAGGAAATTTTTTCTTGACTGTTTTGAAGACTGGAGTGACAGGAACGTAAACTGCGTAAAAGGAGGAGGTAGACAAAGTCCAAATTTGATCCGCATTGACAGAGGTTGTTGGGTTGATGGTCCCATGGTGGGCTGTAAAAGAAAACTCAGCAGTGTGTCTGCCGAAGCAGTGTGCAAGCCTGGGCCCCTCCATTACTCCTTCTTTTTGTAGTATTCCAGATTGGCCAAGATCCAGCCTGCCGGGCCCAGGATTGCCAGGGAAAACATTGTGAGGCCAATCGCTGTCTCCTAGACAAGGACACAAGCACATATTGATGTTGAGTATTTGGGGCAAACTCTCAAAACATTCCAATGCTATGACAAGAGACTGGTATGACTCTGCTTCACCCAATAACAGATGCTTCATCTTGCCAGTGCCAATTATGGCATATTTTTGTCATCTGACTTGAAAGTGGCTTTTTAACTCTTTGATGACCTTACAAGATGAACTTCAATCAATCTCTTGCATGGCAGCTTCCCAATAGGATATGCACTTTTCAATTTATTGGGATATGGGAGCTTACCAAAAACTTACCACATGTGACTGGAAAGCTGTACCTCTCATTTCATCTACAGTACATTGATAGTATTCTAGTTGTCACTATTCTGTTCCTGGGCTTTGTGATAATTACATCCTGAGCAGCTATTTTCACATTATGCTATGTTACATTTCATGTTATGTTTAATGTGCTTGTTAGTGATAACTACCTACATCGTGTAACAACTATATCTGTTTTGTTGGTAGAGGTCCCTCAATTTTCAGCTTCAGGCTAGCCAAGATGACATTCAACAAGTGTACGCTGTCCAGAATTATGCACTTGGTACTTTGATCATCATAAGGGAGCTATTCAGACACTTGCAGTGCATCGTCTCACCACAGTCAATATGAACCCACACATGCACTCAAGTTATGTGTTGTAATAGTACAGCAGTCTGCAGCCTGGAATGCAGTCACATCTTCATCTTCACATGACCAACCTGCTTCTCTAACTTCAGCACTTCCTTTCCTTGTGCTTACCCCCATTTAAACACTGCTTGAGATTTACTGACAACTGCACTCATCACTGGAGCTTGTGTTGGTCAAAAGCGTTCTGACTGTAACATTGCATCACAGACTGTTAGGGTATAGGGCTAGAGGCCACTGGAATTGGCAGTGTCTAACCCATTAAAGTTCAGTTATCCCTTGCTTAAGGCATTCGTTTTTTTATTTGTTTTTAATGGATGCCATAGTGTCTCACTCCACCTGGAAGTTTGATACATCTGTAGTAACACACAATTTATGAGAGTAATGCACAGGTTTCCAAATGTTCCTAACAGTCTACTAATATTACATCATTGTAGCAGATTGTAGTGGACTCCAAATGTTCCTATCAGTCTACTACATGATTCATGTCTCAATAAAACTCAAAGCTATTTTCTTAACTTCAAAAGTAAGACATTATAAACCAGCCTTCGCTGAAACTGTATTTATCTATTTTTAAGGTCATAAGGTCAGATTCTCCCATGTCTACAGCAGAGTTATTACTCATCTTTCTAGAGAGCTAGCAAAACGTTAGCCAACTACTAGCTGCTACATTAACGCGACTTACCATTAACTTATTGTCACTTTCCTTATGATCAAGGTAGTGAAATAAAACAGATTCGCCATCGTCGACGATGTTAATGTATGAGAATGTCTACTGCTAAGAGATGTGCACTGCCCATCTAGCTAGCTGCTAACGTTACACTCACAACGTCACATAGCCAATGACCTTTACTTCCTGCTAGCTATGTGGCGTTAGCCACCGCTGCTAGCCATATTAACCACGGATAGGCAACGTTACATTATCGGGCCGCAATCTATACACAATAAACCTTTTATAGTTTGTCATAAATTGTCAGTATCATAAGTGATCAGTGTTTAACATTTTCGATGTAGAGTTACCGTTGTGTTTTACGGCTGTTAATACATCATGCTAATGATATTCCGGTTATAGCATTAGCACGTTGGCTAAAGAGGTAGCTGACTTCAAAGATGAATTCATAAAGAATACATACCGCTGGACCAAGGGGGTCTTTGGCTGCCCTGTTTGCAATATTAGCGCGTTGAGACATGGTTACACCGCGCACAACAGGCGCCGAGCGAATCGCAGAAAGTCCTCTTAAAATACCCGACATGTTTTAGGCTGCTTGTAGCAACGTCTCCCAAGTGTGTTGTGAAAGAAGGGTTATCCACTGAGCAAAGGACAAGCCCGCATGAATGCTGGGTAATGACAGGATTGTGGGTATTGCAGTTTGCAATTGCATTTTTTTTTTTTAAATCTACACCCAGCATAAAGTCTGTAGAGTAGGTAGGTATGTATGTGTGTGTGTGTGTGTACTATTATACTATATACTATTATTATTATATTACTATATCATTACTATATTATAATAATAATGAATTATTGGCCCACTATATGGTGAGTGCATGCAGTGCAAATAGGCCAAAAAAGTAGGGGAGAACCACAGACATTTGTGTGTAGCATTTTGTGTGATGTTGTATGAACTATTCAGTTTTAGTTTATTCAAGGTTAGGCCAATTGGACATAAAATTATTAACATGTTTGTTTGAGAACAAGACAGTTGGGTAAAGCCACTCTTACACCATACAGTAGGCCTAGCGTATTTGTGTCCATAACCCAGTTACAGTAGGCTATGTCATTCCCTTCTTGTCCAACATGGACAGGTTCTGGTGTCCCCATATATTTTCTGTTAAAGGAACACGCCACCGATTTTTGATATTTATGTATTTGCATTGTGCCCAAGTATTATTCAAGAAAACGCTTATC
>JASCQY010000388.1:18076755-18087351 GCA_030264315.1 Sardinella tawilis
GTAAAAATCTCTTCATATAAATTATTACTCTTTACATTATTACATTTTTATTTATAAGGCAGCACCCTGTAAAACTGGTATTCAGTGATTCACTTGTCATTTTTTGCATGCAGTCTGCAAACGCCTTACATACCAGTGCTGTCTGAGTGTGCTATCTAGCTGTCTATTAGTGCAACAGCTGAGTAAACTCACACTGCAGGTAAACCAAGCTGTGGTGGCCACTGTGTTTCATTGTAATTCAACAAAGCTATTTAGGACGAGCCATGTGATTGAACAGTTCACAAGGATACAAAAGTAAATCTTCAGCACAGTGTCAATGGAAATATCTGCATGACAAAATGTGCAGTTGGGGGAAGAGCAATAACGGCTGATATTTTAAACGAACTTTAGCATAACCACAGTTTTTGACAATTCATGCTATGTGTACACTTTTTTTTCCAAGATATTTATAGAAATGCTCAACTAATAGTTACATACAGTTGATGCAATGTCTGTTTTTTTTAACCTGATCTGATATGTGTTTCATGGTAAGTAACTGTTCAACCTTGAGCTGAGGATAGTTTTCAACCATGACCTTTCTTTAAGGGTCATAGCTTATGACCTTTCTTCCTAGAGGGCCTTTGGCACAGTTCCACACCCATCTATTGCAGATACACAGGGTCTCAAAATGCTATTCCCACAAATAAACATGACATATGACTTTTGAATGGTCGGTGGCATCTATAGGCAATATGTATGACCTAATTTTCCAACACAGAAAAGCATGTCTTGCCTTGTCAGAAAATTGTAAGAAACCACAGTGGCCATTATACTGTACAGTGCCTAACACTCCCAGGTGCACTGTAGGTCTAATAAAGAGTGAAGAATGATATGCTCTTGGGACATCCAAAAAATGTGTGGTCGTTTTGTTCTCAAGAGGTATATCAAGGGGGTATTAAAATCAGTAAGTAAGCAAGTAAGTAAGCTTTATAAATAAATCGTGCTTCACATGTCTTAGAGGATGCATGAAAAGGTCAGGGGTCACAGGAGAGCTTGGGGCATTTTAAAGGCCACCTTTCATCTACAGTAACCCAGGCATCAATACATTTTACTGTCGGTGTCTAGAACAATATCAGTCAAAGGCCAATGTGAAGTCCAAATTAATCGATTACAAATAGTTTACAAATTTCATACTCAGATATTATCTTTCTGCTTTTTTATTTTTAAATGAAACTTTGTTAACTGATGACTTACTTTTGGGTCTTTCTCGTAATAGTGTTGCTGGGTTCTGATCCATCTGCCAACCAAGTGATCACGCACGGTGTTGGCGAGAGCAAAATAATAGTCCCGCTTTGTAGCAACATTTCTGTCTTTGACCAGTGTGAAGTGAAGGTGGCGATTGAAGTTGGTTTTGAGATCTGAGACGTTCTCAACTCCAGCGAGGCCACGCACAGAAATCTGCTTCTTCCGCTCGTGATCTGACAGCGGTTTCGACATCTTGGAAGGCTATGTAAACACAGACCACAGAGCAACACGGAGGACAGGCCACCTCAAGTAGTTGTAGCTGGTACCCACTCGCTACTGACCAGGCAGTGGACTTTAAGACCCATCTCATTAATATTGAGAAGAAGGCGGGGTAAGGATAAGACCTTACATCCAATCATATGTGTAATAATTGCAACAATAAAAAATTGTTTTTTTGCAGGCTAAGTCGGCCATAGTTTAGAATACTAAGATGTCATTCAAAGAAATCCCCAGTTTTTGAACGATACTATTTTGATATATACATATATCAAAATATAATATATAATATATTATATAATATAACTTGAACTTGAACGATGCAGCACGGACCGAACACTTTGATTTTTTTTTTTTTTTTTTTTTGAGCAGATCCGATTCGCTGGAGTTAGTTTCGCTTTCTCGCGGTTGGCATAAGCAGCAGAATGTGCTCTCCAAGTAGCCTGCACACATCAAAGTAGTCTATATAGTTTATAGGCCTATATATAGGCTATATAAAAATAAACCCCACAATATTTTACAGATGTAGCCTATCAAAGAAACGCCAGTCCAATGGATTTTAGCCCGCAAAATCCATTTATGCTAGGCTCAGGCAGGTCATTTTCCCAACACAGCTATGGAACCTGGACCTTTTACAGCTGACCCATCCGAAAGGCCATGATATTTCAGTGGCATGCTCAGTGAATGTCAGTGAGGGCGATCAGCCTAGCCGCACATCACATCGGCCACAAGTAGGCCTAACTAGGCTACAGAATTCGCCAGAACACATGCTTACAGTATATTCCCAATTATGCAGCCTCCACCTGTTGAGGACAGCTGAATAATGAAATTAGCTGAATCATTTGGGCTGTTGACAGGCTGAAAATTCTGATAGGCCTAATACATACTTTCAGGGTGTTTTTCATCAGTTTTGGCAAGCATCGTAAAGAATGCCCTTAAATTGTCAAATTCACTTTAAATGTGCTGTCATGTTGATAAGTAGGCCTAATACAACAACAAAAGGAGAGAACATAATGAGGCTTTTAAGATCAGTGAATTAGCTTACTGTCCACTATATTACTGTATAGCCTAAGGCCTGCTATTTAAAGACCAAATCCATTCAGGGCTGCATTACAATTTTAAAACAGTGGATGGCAATCACACAATCATGATATTTATGAAATCAATAAACAAACCAATAGAATTCCATAGTAATATTTGTTTGCCACTACTTGATTTATTTCTATTTAAGTAAAATCTCAATTAACTCTAAAAATAGATGAATTACCTTTTTTAAGTTGTAACAGTATATTTTCAAGTATGACAATACTTTCAGTAAGGTTTGACCACCAGATGGAAGCAAAGCTTATTACTGTAATATATCCTACTTGTTAGAGTCAGACTAGTGCGGCTTTACTGCAGCACACTGCCTGCCATCCAGGAGCACAGAGCATGAACATGAACATGAAGGCCTTTTTTAGAGATACATGGATGGACTGGATTGGTTCCTTCATGTTATATGTTTGGAAACTCTTCAAAGCAGATTTACCCAGGTATATATTTTACATGAATATTTTGCATGAAAAGGACAGTAATGCTTTTTAAAAGACCTTTTTCATAGATGCTATGATAGCATCCCCCGAACCCGCTTTATTTCTTAAAGCAATTTGCTTGTTTTACCCCAGGCAAGGGGACTGAGACTTTTATGTGAGCGAGTTATTTGGTATTATCGACCAAATGTGATGTTTTGTACAACCTGTGCCAAAGAACCATTCATGTTACAACGAAGTTGAACTTTTAGCCTTCCTCAGGTCAACAGATAGTGCTAATGGGAAAAACAACAGTCACAAGCCACTGAGCTCACCCCTCCCTATGAAAGTGTGTGTGTGTGTGTGTGTGTGTGTGTGTGTGTGTGTGTGTACTGTATGTGTGTGTGTGCATGCAGGGTGTATGTAGGTGGTGGAGGTTTATGAGAGGAAAACAAAGATGAAAGAGAGAGCGAGAGAAAGAAAGAGAGAGAAAGAGAGAGAGAGAGAGAGAGAGATGATCTCAGTACACTCTACCACGTTGTGTGGGACGTTAGAAACAGGAAGCCTGAGTAGTTGAAATTGTTCAGCAGAGGAAATCATGTGAGACAGATGTGTTCACGATGTGCTGCTTGTGCATTCTGGTGAAACCAGTGGGTCTTGTAGGAATGTGCTGTACATACACAGTGCACTATACCTCATGAAAGTTTGTGAAGTGGTTTCTTAGCACGTGGAAGAGTTTTCATTAACAAATCCTCCACTGAATCTCTTGGGCCTTTGGATTTCCAGATGTTGGCTTATTCATAGGAGGTAAGATGCATTTGATACTGTATAAACTTAGGTGTAGTTTTTAATGAGCTATAATAACTAAAAGTCAGTGCGGTGACTGAACAATACCACTTTTAAAGTCCCTTCACTTGAACATTATACAGTACATTGACATGTTGTCTGTGATGGGAGGATCCCTATCAGCATAAACGGATTCCCATCAGTAGTCTGTGATGAGAGAAGTATTTAGTGTGTTTCCCATACATGTCCTGAACTGATTCCTGTTCTAAAAATGTCATACTTCTTCCTGTGAAAACGCATACATGGATGCACTGGAGAGTGAATGTAATGCAAACCTAATGTAGCATAGGCAAAGGTTTTTTGCCCCCACTCCCACCTCTGGAAAAATTATGAATTTTGCATCATTCCCTCCGCATGGATGACTCCTCTTCACGCCCCACTCTTCCATGTGTCGTCTGCAGTGTAAAACATTCAAGCACCAGGGATGGAGGGAGGGACGCTGGAACAGTCTGCGACGGTGGACGAGCTGGTGGAGGCCTCCATTAAAGTGTTCAGTCAGTATTGGCCAACCACTTCCTTTCTCTTTAACAGTAACTCACAAACAGGCCGTGTAATAATGTTTCAATGGCTCTCTGTTCCTCCTCCCTGTGATATCTCACTCCAACAGATGCTGATGGGCTGTCGGGTGATGTTTCTCAAACCAGAATGTTCCTCATGATGCATTCCTGGTACCTGTCCTCTGTAGAACTGGCCAAAACCCTCTTGGTCAAGTATCCTTCGAAATGAAGTGTTGTAGATGTAGGCTCTACTGTACGCCTCCCAATACCTAAGTAATGGGCCTCTGTATAGCTCTGGTTGTTGGTTGAGTGTTGTGTTGTTTCATGCATTCAAGTACCCAGTGCTAGTGCCCAGTGCTAGTGCCAAGTCTGTTTGAAGTGAAGACTTAACAGCCTAACAGGTCACAGGAAGCAGCCTCCTCTCCCGGTCGTCAGTTGCAGATTTGCCATCTCATCAAGTAAGCAAGGATCATGTGCCATTTTAGGGTATTACGTCATATTCATATTAATCACATCTGCCAAATATAATCCAAATCTAAACAACAAAAACATGTATTCAGCATGCAGTTGTATATATTCCAAATTATGTGTTAAATATTTATTTAGTTTAGTTTATTTATTTAGTTTGCTGATTTTTTTTTAGATACTGGATATCTGAGTTTCCTGCAGAGTTTGATTTAAATCCAGAATTGGCCAATCTGATAAGAGAATTCAGAGACCTTCTCACAGAAAATGGAAATGACCACCTCAGCCAACTGATTGACATTGAGAGCATGTGAGTCTTGTCTGACATCTGATATACATCTTCACATTGAAATGGCTGCTGCTTCTCTGACGTTTGTTCTCTTTATGAGATTTCTGTCTGATTTGGGAACATCAAAGACTCACCAAATATATTCATTTTTGGGTAGAGGGTGGGTTTTTTTTGTCAATTAATCTTTCAGCGTGTGACAGTTGGTGCACTATCTGTCCTTCACTCCTAAAGAAGTGAGTGATTCATGCTGTGTTTTGGGCTCCGAAGGCAACAAATGATGTGGCAACATGGATGAATGATGTCTGAGGCATCTGTTTTCCAGACCCTCATACTCGTGGAGACGGCAGCTGAGTGACCAAAGCCAGGTCTCCAAGAAAAGCAAGAAGTCTCTGCTATTCGATCACTTGGAGGCCTCTGAGCTTGCCGAGCACTTCACTTATTTGGAGTACAAATCCTTCTGTAAGATGCTGGTGAGATGACATCCCACATGAGTGTTTGCTGGCTTTAACTTATTGACACCACAAGCATGTGTGTATGCGACTGATTGTTTGTGTATGTGTGAGAGGCAAGTATTTCGTATCTTATCCCTGCCATATATGTGTGTTTGTGTGGGTGGGAGAGACAGAGGACAAAGAAATGGAGGGTGAGAGTGAGAAAGAGAGAGAGAGAGAGAGAGAAAGAGAGAGAGAGAGAGAGAGAGAGAGGGCCACTGCTGCAGTACTACTACACCTGATCTGTGCACATAGTGACTGCGCTGTATGTATTCAACCACAATAGTCAGGAATTGTGTATGTAGCTAACCAAAGACCTATACTCTATAACCTCTGTGTTTCGTGTGTCAGTTCCAGGACTACCACAGTTTTGTGATGCACGGCTGCACAGTGGATAACCCCATCTTGGAGCGCTTCATCACCCTCTTTAACAGCGTGTCCCAGTGGATCCAGCTGATGGTGTTAAGCAAGCCGACGGCCCCGCAGAGAGCGGCGGTTATTTCTCATTTCATCAAAGTGGCCAAGGTCAGCCGAGTGGAACTGAGCAGGCCATTAGACAGGACTGTGGGACCTTTTCTTCGCTCTGAGCCCGAGAGCAATGTTATAGAAGCTGCTCTTGTAGTTCAATTGAGGTTAAACCATGTGTTTAAGCACGGACCGGTGATGACCTTGTATCATTCAATTTTCAATTCTATTCAGGTTTTTTGAGTTGTGTTGACTGTGTGTTTGTTTGTGCATGTGTGTATGTGTGTGTGTGTGTGTGTGGATGCGCATGTGTGAATGTGTGGGTGGGTGGGTGAATGGATTTGCGCCTCTGTGTGTGTGTGTGTGTGTGTGTGTGTGTGTGTGTGTGTGTGAGTGTGTGTATGTGTGTGTGTGTGTGTGTGTGTGTGTGTGTGTGTGTGTGTCTCCATAGGAGCTGCTGCATCTGCAGAACTTTAACACATTAATGGCGGTGGTGGGCGGCCTGAGCAACAGCTCCATCTCTCGCCTCAAAGACACCCAGGCCCTCATTAGCAGTGAGGACCGCAAGGTAGCCGTCACACACCAGCCCACACAAACCCTGCAGGACAGACCGGTCGACACACACTCCGGAAAAAGTTTCTTACTCAGAGTAAAAAAGACAAGGCAATTAGGCGAAGTCCATTTGACACATTTTAAGGTTTTGCTTTTAAGTCTAGTTTCAGAAAATCTATCACTGGGTGATTCCATAATATAGGAGTGTCAACACCGTATGTGTGTTTGCTGTTTAAGTTTACGTAGCCTTTGCCTTGTGGGATTTAGTCCTGCCTAATATATTTGCTGTAGGTTTTCAACAGTCTAGGGGATGTGGTGACATCCAGTGGGAACTACAGCCATTACCGCCAACGCTTCTCCGAGTGCGAAGGTTTTCGCTTCCCCATCCTGGGAGTCCACCTGAAGGACCTGATCGCTGTGCACGTGGCTCTGCCGGATTGGGCCGACGGCGCCAAGAGCCGGGTCAACCTGGTCAAGACCCAGCAGCTCTACAGCATCCTCCAGGAGTTGGCGCTGATCCAGAGCACGCCGCCTGACATAACGGAGAGGACCGACCTCCTCAACCTGCTCATGGTGCTGTGCACACACAGGGCAATTTACACAGAGCTCCAGACTCCCCTTATCCAAAGCTGCTTACCAGCACAAGGAATAGACTGCAGTTTATCAGTTAATGTGCTTCCTGCTGAGAGAATCCATGAGCTGCCAAGCTGTTGGCTTCGCTAGTTGCACCCCCTCAAATGTAGAGACGTGCTTTTTCGTTAATTTGACATCGATTGGTGTCTGATGGAGGAGCAGTTGCCATATTCCATGCATTTTGGATGAAAAATGAGAGTAAATGTGCTTGTTTGGCCTTATTTTGGGGGGGATTTCTTTTTGTTGTTGTTTGGCTCTAGGTGTCACTGACTCAATATCACACAGAGGAGGATATCTATCAGCTTTCCCTGCAGAGAGAGCCTCGTAAAGCTGAGCGATCTGTAAGTGCATTACCCATTAATTATAACCGACTAGCTAAGTGGAGCGTCACGCAAACAAGTACATTGGTTTATTTGCTTGAGTGGACTGACCCCAGTGCAAACAGAATCATTTTCATAGTGTCTGGATTAGAGTGGGTTCTTTTTTTGTTGAATCTGCAAATAGGACTGCAAATAGCAGGATGGAGCGTTGTGGGTTAGTGCTGGCTGTGTAAGAGATGTTAGTCACCAGGGAACACTGTTCTGTACAATCACAATGAAATTGCTACACAGTTTAGCTAAGTCATCACTCTCTCTCTTCTCTCTGTATCTCTCTGTCTCTCTCTCTCTCTGTTTGTTTTGGGCTGAATTCAAGTGGATACAGAGGCTAAAAGCAACACTTGTTTGATTTGCACAGCGTACGTGTGATGAGATGATGACTGTCTTTGTTGCTGTCATTTCAATTGCACAGATGTCTGTCTCCAGCACACACAGCCAGACCCCTGTCATAGAGGAATGGTCCTCTTCTGGTAAATCAAAAGCTGACCCAGCTTTAACAAGCAAACACATAGAGAAGATGGTTGAGGTATGCTAAGATAAACATCTATAAACATTTATAAACATCCATTTACAAGTTAGTATAAAACCGTATGCTGGCACTGTAATCACTATAAAAGTAGTCACCACAAAGACCAAAGTGTGATATTATTTCATAAAGGAAGAAGGAATTAAACTGTGTCTTCATTTTATAGTCAGTGTTCAAGAACTTTGACACAGATGGAGATGGGCATATTTCTCAAGAGGAATTCGAGAGCATCAAGCACAACTTTCCCTTCCTTAACAAGTTTGATGACGTTGACAGAAACCAGTAAGGACTGAGCACACGTTTCCTATTGCTGCTATTGTTCCATCACTTCCTGATTTCCTATTCTACACGCTGTCTTCCTTTCCCCCCACTTTGCAATGCTCAGCTTTGCAATAATAAAGCTCCACAGTGCATCTCTGTTACTTACCGTATGCTATGGCAGCCAGCCCCAATGCCCACCCTTACCCTAGGCCCTGATCCTTCACTGTAAAGACTTTACCGGCATAAATCAGCCAATCATGTTCAATTCCTTCATGCCAGGTAAGTCTTTTGAGGGTCTAGGGTTTAGGATTTAGTGGACATTTAGATTCAGCCATTGTGTTGTCTCCCTCCCCAGGGATGGCATGATTAGCCCAGGGGAGATGATTGAGTACTTTAACAAAGCCATCTCACAGCTGAGTGGGAAGATGGGCTTCGTCCACACATTCGTGGAAATCCACAGCATCAAGCCCACTCGCTGCGACCACTGCTCAGGCGTGGTGAGTCTACACTCATTTCATCTTTAAACATTTGAATTCTCAACACTTTTTAAATTACCTTTTTACCTCTAACATGAAATGGTGCCTTAACTACATACTCACCGTAAATGTACCCAGCCAGTCCATTTAATCAACCATTGAACCATTTCAAGTGTCATTGATTTGAACAACTTAATACACTTGCAAACAATGAAGTTGACGGGCTGAGGCTGACTACATGGACGTAGAGAGGGCTTAAATGAACAGTTGCCCTGTCTCGTTTAGTTCTCTGGCTTGTGTTTGATGCAGTTGTACTAGTTGTACTGGCGAGGGTGTGAGAGACCCGCAACTTCCTCTTTAAGCATTCGTGTCAGACCCCTCCCAGGTAGAAAACCTCAGTTTCCCTTTTTGAAATGTTCTTTTCCAGAAACTGGTGGTAAACATGTTTATGTTTGTGGCAAAACACTGTGCAATATAAATGTGCGGACCACAAAAAGTAATATATGCCCACGTGCTTGGCATTTCCAAAAAGGTGATAAAGCTCCATTACATTCTTTTGCAGATATGGGGACCTTACAAGCAAAGATACAAATGTAAAGGTATGTGTTGTTTGCCCACCATTCTTACAGCTGTAAACTGTTCTCAGATCTATTTAGCTGCCTGGGTGGGTTTGTCCTTCTGTGTTTGTACTGAGCTGTGTGTATGGTCTTCCATCTCTTTCTGATGTTCTGGTAGTTTGTGGGGTGAACTGTCACAAGGCCTGTCAAAACAGCCTGGTTGTTGAATGCCGTAAGCGAACGATGTCTGTCAACTCTGAGGAGCCTGCTAGTCCACGAACACGTTCCTTAAGTTTCCCTCCCCCTCTTGCGCCTCAACAAACTATGCGTAGTTCAGGTCAACCTTCTCTCTCTCTCTCTCTCTCTCTCTCTCTCTCTCACACACACACACACACTCTCTCTCTCTTCCTCAATTCAATTCATCTTGAAGGAGTTTTATTGGCATGTCTTTGTGAGGCAATGTTGCCAAGGCCAGCATATTTTAACACAAAAAGCCAAACAGATAGTTCCTCTTCCTCTGCCACTAACACATACACACACACACACACACACACAACACATACCCAATGCAATAACATATTTACTGAATAGATTAAATCTAAATGAGCACCCTGCCTCTCTGCCTTTGTAGTAATTCTCGAGCAATCTCCGGGGGAAGACGTGTTTGACACCCACCTTTGATGAGCCACCATAAGAGAGAAGATCGCATCACTGGTGGTTATTAATGAGTGTAATTATCAAGATGCCTATTTAAAAATGTATTAATCGTGCAGCCATGAGCCAGTTTAATTCTTTTGTTTTTGTTATTGTTGTTGTTGTAGGTTAGGCAGTGTTGTTTGTATTATTTAGCTGTTTAGTCTAGAGGTCAGTTGGCTTGTTGCCTGGTTTCCAGATGCAGTCAAGGGGAAGCCCAGCAGAAAGTCTCTGCTGGAGGGAGAGGAAAATGACAGAGAGCATGGAGAGACTTGGAATATTTGTCGATATTTTTTGACCCCCCTGTTGGTTTTCTTATCACAGAAACTGGCTCACTGGAGTTTTTTTTTTTTAAACTCTATTTGTCGTGACCAATGGAAATGAATTCCTGCCTTCACCAGAACTTTCTATGGATTCTGTATTTGCATGTATGTGTACGTGTAGGTGTGGATCACCATGG
>JASCQY010000388.1:18129378-18150702 GCA_030264315.1 Sardinella tawilis
TTTAATCTAGTGTGTACAGTGTTAGAGTGATTTTAATCTAGTGTGTGCAGTGTTAGAGTGATTTTAATCTAGTGTGTACAGTGTTAGAGTGATTTTAATCTAGTGTGTGCAGTGTTAGAGTGATTTTAATCTAGTGTGTGCAGTGTTAGAGTGTGCTTTTAAACTAGTGTGTGTATTGTTAGAGTGTGCTTGGAATCTCTAAGATCTGCATTGCCTCACTAATAGATCTTAGTTACACAGTAGACCCAAACAATACCAGAGGGAAGTGTAAACTTCAAATGACCCTGCAACAAAGGCACAAATAAGCTTAAACATACCCGTCACCAAAGCTTATTGTACTTTGTTTTATACATTTAATACAGCTGGAGGTGTAACTACAAGTAACTGAAGGAGTAAAAACTACTGTATAGTTTTACAGCTGCTATGGTGCAATAGGATTACAACCATGAAATATTCCCCATGAAAAAAAGATATCATGTAAAGAGACTCATTAAACAATATAAAACATTCTTTGTCAGACTACATAGTGGTGAGATTTTGCACTTAGCACTTCCACTACCAATCTGTAGTTAATTAACAAAATACCTGTGAATCATCACAATATCTATCATAATGAAACGTTCAAAAAATCTTGTCTTTTTAGTAAGCTCATTCAGTGATTAATCAAGTAGACCACTCACTCACTCCCTGTGAGGCAAAAGCTTTTTTTAGATAAATAAACTGACCCAAAATTATGGGTTGTAGGAGGCCTTTCATCATGACATCTATTTTATAATGAAAATTGCATGTCTTTGTCTGAAATGTTCATGTGGTAGGCTATTCAAATCTGACAGTTGGCTTGTTGTTACACTCAATTGCATCGCTATAAATCAGAGGCGGAGCCAGACATTATGAACATCCGTGGCTTAGCCCGGAGCCCCCAGAAAATTTTGAATTTCTTAGATGCAATTTCCTGCATTCTGGTCAATTTAAGGGTGGCCTGCTGAAGTTTGGAAAATCCCTTCTGATTCATAGCCTACCTTTTCAGTTCCATGGCCTGCACAGGACAATAGGCTACTATTGAATAGTAATGTAATGATCACTCAATCAACAATACAACAAGATTCACAATAGGTCAAAATACCATAGAGTATTATTAATATTTTTTATATGTATATTTTTTATATTAATATTTTTATAATTTAAATGGAAAGTTATCTTATTTCGTAACAAAAAAATACATTTAGAAACATAAAAATACATTTAGGCTAGCGTCGCCTAATGCTTTATGCTCATTTGCCTCCACCATATAGTCAGGAAACTAGAGATTCGTTTACGTTTGTTCTGTCTCCCATGGCAGACGGACTAATCAGCAAACAGAGATTTCAAATGATGCATTCCAGTGGGTAACATGAGTCACAGCCAAAAAGTAGCGATTGGTTGAAGCCACGATTAAACAGAAGCAAGTGGTTTTAAGCAGAAAGTATCTACCTACCAGTACATACCAGGAAGCAAACAAATCCAAATGGTATAGAGATCAGACACTATATGAAATAGAATGAAATAAGCGGCTAATACATCGGGCTAGCGAAACCCCCCCTTTTTTAGGGAAATCAGACATTAAAACCCCCTTAGCCCCCTGGGTATAAGTCATGTTTGTGAACAAATTACACTGTATTTCTCTCTATTGCTATTCTAGATCCTGCCATATATCAAGCATCTACCCTGTCCATATGACAAACAGGGGTCTGAAAAACACTTCTGATATAAGGAAGAAATTATTTATTTGGAAATGGGGAGGGGAAATGGAGGGGGGGGGGGGGGGTTTGGAAAAAAGGTAGAAATTTGGTGTGTCAAGATGCTATTCCTCAAGAACTGCTAATCATACGCATGCTATATGTCATCGGAATCAGCAGGATCCCTTGTTTATTTTGATATGCAGTTTGCCATAGGGAATTAAACAACATCGCGAGATATTTCACAGAGAAGAATGGGTATGACATGGACGCAGAACTGTATTAGTGACATTAATTTGGACATAAATTCAGTGGCTATCACCACTGGAAAGGCCAGGTTCTCTAGTTTCACCTGATATGTGACTGATTTATGTGCGCCAAAAAATGACGGAGCAATCGGAGCGAGAAGAATAGGTGCGGCCGCGCCCGCACTCTCTGTCTCAAAGGGTTAAAAAGATCCGGGGATTTTGAAATGAGAATCGGGGCTTCAGTCCCAAAAGCCACCCCCTGGCTCCGCCCCTGCTATAAATCTGTAGTTGAGTGTCATTGTCTATCAGAAGAATTATGCAAAAATTATAAGGATGATTTTCAGAGGGGTAAATCATAGCTTAGCATGTAATTCAGATCCAAATCACCAGGCAGATTTTCAAAACATTTTTTTTATTTTCAATAATGTTGCAAGATATAGCATTCGGTCTTCATTGTTGTTTTTGGATCATATTTGTACAAAGTTTATTTGTACAGTAAGACATTGCTATGGTTAAGCCAATCCCTAATATCACGAATGTGCGTTACAGTAAATGCTTGGAAATCTGGAAATGTTTTTACGTTGTACGTTCTTCATCACTTTTGCATGCTTTTGTGTGTTCTTGTGCTTCTGCTTGTGCACACTTTCTTACATATGCAGTATTTTGATTAATCACACGTGGCATTGCACCCAAAGGCTGTGGCTCTTCCTCATCTGCACCATTAGTCACTGTCACCAACACTGACTTTATGCACTGCATTGCTTCTATCTATTTCTGTGTGTGTGTGTGTGTGTGTGTATGCATATTGGCTAGGGCACTGTATGTGCATGTGTTGTGCAGTGTATGTGAATTAGGCCCTGTGAAATAATCACTTAACGCTAGTAGCCTGTGTGCCAGTGTTGTGTACAGTATGTTATACATGCAAGCTGTTGTATTCCTCCAAGAATTCTCTAGTCTGTAAGTCCTTTTGTTTTGCTTTTCCCTTAAGTGTGATTCCTCTGTTTGCGCTTGTATAGGCATGCCTGTATCAGCATGTTTGCGTTAAGCATGCCTTGTCTAGCGATTATCCCAGGCACCGTCTACCCTGGCCCTCGTCTTTCATCTCGGCCGGCCTCGGGGCTCATCCTCCTCCATCCTCTCGGAAGAGAGAGTGACAGAGGAAGAAGTAGGAGGGGAGTCTGCCTCGTGCTGTGAGAAGTGCTCTCTCCCACGCGTTAGCTCTCTCTCTCTCTCTCTGGGCGGTTTAGGTGGTCCGCCACTACTCCGACAGCTGCAGGACAGAGCTGGAGTTGGCGCCAAACAATTTGCATCATCAGACCTCGTTACGTTTGCAAATCAAGTGCTGCTGATAAGGTCAAATGCTCCGACAGCCGAAAGACGTGACCTTCCTCTGCTTGTGCCAGGGGACTGTACTAAATCGGCTATTTTTTTGTTCTAAATTAATAAATAATCTTATCAGAAATTGCACTGTAAATTTCATCTTGCGCTTGTAAACTTTTGGGCGACACGAGGGACCTTACTCAAATGTTTGACACAAATTGGGCACAAATGAATCACCGGTTCTAGTGTGCCCTGAATTCATAATTTCGGTCCACATTCTTTGTAAAAAAAATGCTATTTATGTGGCCTGTAAAATTTAGCAAAAAATTTTGTGTGTTGTCCTTTAATGGCTTCATTTTGCTCTACTGAGATCTGTTAACTAAAGCACAGGACATCTCTAACATACTAACAGTTAATGACATGATGTAACTAGGAAAAATAGTTAAGGGATAGTCAAAAATGTATATCCAATTATTAGCAAAACTCAAACGTTGTGTGCGTTCATGGTATTGGTAAACGTTTGTTGATTGTTGTGTTGATTGTTTGCGACAAGGCACTGTGTCAGTGTAATTCTGTTTCAGGTACTGTATAGGCTCAATTGTCACTTGTTTTCTGTACAGGTACAGCATCCCAGTTGTCCCATTTCAGTATGACGTGCCAGTAGTAGTTTTATTTATTTCCATAATCCCCCAGCTGTTAGCTCTTGCTGGCCTCCCTGGAGCCGTGTGACCTGACAGGAAACAAATGAGGCAGAGAGGCGGACTTTGAGCCATGCATAGCATAGCATATCTGCAGCGCTCCGACCTCTGTGCTCCCAGTGAACTTCACGCTGCTCTCCTGAGGACCTCATCCATTCAGCTTAGTGTCCAAACCAACTGCACCTCCCTCTCCCTTATCCGCACCCTTGGTCTTTTTGAGCAGATATGCAGAACCCAGACATACACACACAGACATGAAGTCTTCTCAAAGGAGAAGAATGTAGCAATAAGACTATGAAAGTAAGAATAAGCTAATAATAAAAAATAATGAGAAGAATAAGAATAGGGTATCAGCTTTCTGTTTCTCTGCTTCTAGCACATGTGCTTTGCACAAGGTGGATTATTCTGCATTTAATCATGTTTGGGGCATATTGCTATTAAAATATTATGACGGCTTTTGCACATTATGTCATTAAAAGCAGTGCTGCCTCCAGGGATTGCGTGTAATCCCAAATACCCGGATCGTTGGCCCGCTCAACCTCCGCCTCTGTTCTCTGAGCCCCTTTTTGTCTCTCTTATCCTTTTCTTCATCTGTAATGGAGCTTCTCGGTTCATGTACTGCAGGACTTCAGTGCAAATTTGATACCCTGTCCCCCCAAACCTCTGAGAAACGGTAAATTAAGCATCATTTTTCATCATCATCTTCCTGAGTCACTTTTCTCAGGGTGATTTCAGAGGGCCCATTTTGCATCCCTGTGAACACTGCCCCTCCATGCCCCTGTGAGACAATTTTCCACAGACACTGTGATAGTCGCACACTTTTTTGCACTAGAGGAATCCAGTCGTACAGTAGGAGACAGCTGAGCACTGCACTTATGCCAGGTGGGCTTGGCATTTAATATCATATAAAATGGACCAAAGGTTATTATATTGTTATTGAATCATTAGTCTTAAAAGCTACCGATGATTCTGGAATCCTCCCGGTTGGCTTTACAGTGCAGTAATGGCTATGAGCAGCAATAGATATTTTGTGAAAAGAAAGAATGTAATTGATGTTGACTTGTCATACAAAGCCAGTATGTGGGCCATTACAAAAGAATGGCTGAAGTAACGGGAAAGACACTTTCAGCAAAGACACTTTTGTTGTTTTGTTTTCATTCCCTTTTGACAATCTACACTCTGGCTTTAGCATCATGTAAGCTAAAAGCCTACTGTTTGTGGAATGGTTCAATATAGTCGCTGTTATTTTCATGAGGATAGAAGTCTTTACCATACTGTCAATGGGACTGAATGATAATTGGGTAGGAAATGGCAAAGACGATGATAAAGCTATTCAGTAAGGTGGCAGTCATTGTTGTCGCTTTATATACATTGTAGACTTTAGGCATTAAAGGGGAAATCCAGTGTGAGTCAGTCAGTATGCCTGTTGTTCAAAGTCACTGTCTGTAAAAAAAAAAGAACCAGAAAACTGCATGCAGCATAGACTGAGTAACAAACTAATAACTAATATTAACTAAAGAGGCATACTGAAATGAAGCTGAAAGTATGTTGCTGTTGTGTTAGTTGCTGGTTCACTATCAGTCAGTCTAGGTATAATTTTTTTTTTTTTTGTTATTTTTCCTACTGATAGCACTTGGTGACATTGAGCAACAGGGCTATGAATAGATTCACACGAAATTTCTCCTTTAAGCACCACTTATGATGGAAGGAAGATACCACCACATTTTTGGCTCTAAGGGCATAAATGGTCAAGATGTAATATGACAATATGACAATTAGAGAGCAATTAGAGAATGTGTGCACACATTATTTACTGTACTGTAAGGTGCTTCATCATAGCATAACCTATCTATCCTAGACTTGAGATAGCTAGGATATTTTGGAGAAACAGTCAAATTTAGGCTTTTGTGAGTCAATAGCAACAAAGACAAGTTATTCCTGAACCATTGGACTGAATTGAATTTTTTGTTGTTGTTCTGAAGAAAGCTACAGATGGCGGTGATTCACCCATCCTGTAAATAAGTACTCTATATCATACTGACAGGAAAAACACCCCTTGTGCAGAGGCTTCACTTCATTTAGTGTCCAGTTGTTATAATTCAAACACACACATTTCATCTCAGACACATAACAATGTGGACAAAATTGAATATTTTGGTCACCGTCTATCTAAAATTGCAGTCCATATCAATTCAATCAATTTAAATTTCAGCAGCTTGAAATAGAGACACTGCCAGCTCAGAAATTCAACTGTGGCTTATTTGTCGCTTTGTCAAGTTCAGTCGGCATGTCTTTGCCTCTGTGTATTTGCACCTCCTGTTTTGGAAATGGCCCATGCGTGAGCAGGGGCTGACATCAGCTCCTCCCTAGCACATTATTCACTACATGTGTCATACGTTCACAGGCAGGGAAGGTTTCCTTGAATGACAGCCTAGCGTACAGTATCTTTAAATTAATAGGCTTTTTTGATCCCTTTGTCATTATCAGAGGTGCCCTGCTCTCCTGCTCTGCTCTGCTCTGTCTGACCTGCTGGCATTGTCACTATAGTGGATAGGAATGTTCGACATATCAGCCATTGCACAGACTTATCAGCTTTGGGAGATGGATCGGCTTTTTGCACTTTTATATTCAAACCTCAGCTAGTTTTAGCAAAGCGCAGACAAATACAGACGTGCAACAGATAAAAGTGAAATATGACCAGCAGGTTGTTTTTTTTCTATAGAAGCATAAAGACACAAGTGGACACCTAAAATCGTATTGCACATACAGTACTGTAGGCTATGGATTGGCTTGGAGGCCAGACTGAACTGGAGGCAACGCTGGATTGATGCTCCCGCATGAAATAGTCTTTGAGGGGAAAAAAAGGAGGTAATGACAGGATAAGTCAGAGCCATAAGTAAAAATTGGACATTTTGGCAGTCATCAACATGAGGGATACTGTGCCACTGTTGTTCTAAAGCACACACACACACACACACACTCTCTCTCCTGTGCCGAGCATTATGTGAACGTGAGCAAGAGCCGGAGGGGGAAATTGAGACCATCACAAACTCAGTGCTACTCAGCGGACACAGTTTATGGGCCTGATAACCCTGGCGTGGGCCCAGCGCGATGAGGGTTTTCGCCGCGATTGCTTAAATCACACAAGTGCACACTCTGTGGCCCGGCAAGCTGCGCTGGTGTTGGTGGATGGGCAGAGGGGGCCGTAATGGGCCTGTGTCTGGCTGGGGCTTTTGTCATGATGCTTTTCACGAGCACTCGCAGTTCGGCACCAGTGGCCACATTTTGTGGAATCAGAGGAGGGGAGGGGAGGGGAGGGGAGGGGAGGGGTGCATGGGCGAACAATCGGCGGGGCTGGGGGGACTGGCTGCTACCCTTGTTCAGTATGCGGCAGAACCACGCCGACACGGCTTATCAAAGCCCACACAGACTCTGGACGTCTGACGGAGACCCAGAAGACATCAAATTACAAAATAGGTAAAGCAGGGTTCTTGAAAATGACTTTGGAAGCTCCAAGGAGAGATAGCGACGCATAATGAAGTGTACTGACTGTAATTGGAACTTGGCAAGGAAAATGACTGGGGCTTGTTTTATCGTTCATAGCCTGTGTGAAATGCATGGCGAACTTTCCAGGGAGATATGGCTTGGGCCCTGTCCTACCTGAACTCAGCCATTGTGGCAGGGGCGTGTTGCCAGACAATAATAATGCATGTGAAGGTTGCGTTCTTCACACTCTTGCAGTCTGGGTGGCCTGATTCTGTTAAGTAAGGCTGAGCTGCACATACTAAGTGTGTACAACAAGTACTCAGAGAGTGGCTTTTAAAGAGCAGCTTCCTTAGAAAGTAGCCTGCACCGTAGACCTGCTTTTTCTAACAATCCAGAACCACAGTTACTTTTCTGCACTAACAATTCATGACAGCCATTTTAGCCCTGCACTCTTTCCCTGCACTGAAAACTGAAAAACCTCATACTGAGCTCACACTGGTGAATCTTTTGGTCCCAATGCCCAGACTGTGCCTCTCAGCTGTTGAATTGGAATAGGTTTTCAAGTACTCCAAATGTTATCCATCGTGCTTTAGTTGTGATTTTTGTCCTGACTTGCACAACAGATCAACAACAACAAACAAACAAACAAAGTCGTGGAGCATGTGTACTGTAGGCTACAAACAAAAGGTGCATGTGCACTGCAGAGGTACTGTATCACCTGCACTGCAAGTCACTTAGAATTAAAAAAAAGGCTGTTGAACGAATAAACATAAAAATGCCAAATTGACACATGGCTCCCCCTTCTCAGGCGGCACCAGTGGGCACACCCGCAGCGACGCTAGTCTGTTTAGATGTCATCCTTTGTTTGGATGTGCGTGGTTGTGTTTCTTTCTCCTTTTCTTTTCCTTTCTCTTGTTTTTTTTGTCTCTCGCACTAGTTACACGAGCATCATCGTTTGAGATATGCGCAACACACTTAACAGGGGCAGCCACCCAGTAGCAATCCATCTGCTGTTTGCATTTGAATTCCGCTCCTGTTACGCAGATATGAAAGGAGGGACAGGTTTTTCCTCTGGAACCGCAGCCATAGTGGCTCATAATGGTGGGTGGCGGAGGATGGCACTGTTTTTTAATCATGTAGATTTGATGCGGTTAATTAAAAGAAGCTGCATGAGGAATGAATGTCAAGCAGAACCGTGATTGCTAATTGAATATAAATGTGTTAATTGAAGTGTGATCTTTAAATATGTGCTCGACAAAAAAGGGCCTCTTGATTGCTAAAATTGTGTACTGGCATATGCTCTAATTTTGTACATGTTTGCTGCCGCCTGAAAGGCATGTGGAACAATGACCGTGGAAGGCTGCCTCTCTCGATGTCAACAGTGGCAGCATGTTGGCGGAAGTGGGCTCTGGTGGTGCCTTCATATTTGCACACATGGGGAAAAGGGCTCTTATTGCATAGGAGGTGCGTGCCTTACAGGCAGCAGCACATTAAGGTTTGGCCCCCGCCTGCCTTGCAATTTGCAGTAATCACCCGGCACAGCAGCTGAGGCCGCTTGCTCTCTCGGTGAGTCCTGAGCCCCGCTTTGCTTCGGCTCCTCCCGAGAGAAGGTTGCCGTATAAGACAAAGCCCCGTCACAATGTGACGCTTTGAATAAATAGTACTTGATCCTATTATTAAACACATGACCTGAGTTAATGTCTGATTTGGTATGGTTGGGGGGCAGATTAGAGCGAACTCACTCATCCACTTCAGTCATTATGCGCTTTGATGGAAAAGAACGGCTAAAGGTCTGCTTGGTTGGTCGTTCTCTATGTGCGATGGAGAGGCGAGGCGCGGCAAGGCTGCGCAGGTGCTGCTCAAGGACACTTGGTTGATGACATTGTTTCGCCCAGTAATGAGGAGTGATTGCCCAGTGCAGGAGTCAAAACACCTTGTCAAACTTGAGCAGAATCACAGGCAGGGAGAAACCGTGCAGATTAGCTCAGCTCGCAGTGAGGGAGCGAGCGCCATCGCTCTCCGTCTTCATCTTCCTCTGCATCTCGACTTTCCTTGCGTCGAGTTGGCAAGGCTGCCAAGACAACCGTCTGTTCAGACAGAAGTGTGGGACTGGCAATTGCAGTGTGTGTGTGTGTGTGTGTGTGTGCGTGTGGTTTGGAATCAGACTCATATGCGCGGCACGTTTAGGAAAAATGGTGAATAGGAAAGCAAGGCGTGATCAGGTACCACTAATTGCCGTTGATAATCATCCTTAATCTCAGTCTCCAGTCTCAACCTTCAAACTGCTGGTTAATTAGATACCAGAGGGGAAATATCCATTACACAGATCAATCCATTTGCACTGTAGAACTCATTTCTGTTTCCTAGTCCTCTCTATGAGCTAAAAGAGATGTATCGGATGCACTGACTAGGCCATCCAATGCATACTGCACTGTACCACCACTATCTCTTGTCTCAAGAAAGAGGGACTCTCATCAGGGCTTCATCCTGTCGTGGCGATAGCCTTGTCTGCATGGATTTCTCTGCCAGACACCACTGATGAGACATGTAATGTCCATATAATGATTTTCTCGCTGTGCCCGTCAAGGGCTTCTTTCTGCTTAAGGCGGCTGATTTGCTACTGAGACCTGCACTCTGGCCAGCAGCGGGCTTGGCTCTGGGTGGATGGGACTGCTTGGCCAGGGCTTTACAGAGCATGGCCATGAATTTTCTGGTGGAAAAGCTAAAACATGAAAATGCGAAAAAGGTTATTCACAAAATAAATCTAGCACACTGCATAGACACACACTAAAACACAGGATAAACATTGAAATGCATAGGCAAATAAATCCAAGATACACACTTGATTCGTAGAGGTTATCTAAACCTTTGGAAATGGCAGGGCACCCTCTGCAATACGCATCCAGTTCAGAGAAATGTATGGGGTCTCTGGTCTCCTGGTTTTTATGTGTAGGCTACACTGTACATTTACTCTCCTACACAACAAATACTTACATTCACTTCCACAGAGGAGCTGAAGAGATGGGCTGAATGTCTCGCTCGCCTGCCTATTGGTGTGATTGAACAAGACAAACGATGGGAAAAGATAAATAAACGATACGGAGTGGTCATCTTACTAAGCTGAAAGGCGGCGCGGCTCCTTTAAGTGAACATCATCGTGGCCTCAACGAGATTCTATCGTTATCTCAAAGGAGCTTGAGTAGCCCCGTAATCTTAAATTAGAAGTTGATAAGGGGGGGGGGGGGGAGAAACCTTCAGTCTGCCAAACAAAGCATAAATTAGTTTTTGACAGTGCGTTTAAGGTGGCGGGGCATTGTCACTTACGGCAGCCAATTTCTTCTAAATTGAGCAATTTTTCATTCCAATTATTTTGCGAAATCATTCTCCCCCTGCCCTCTGTGTCACATGGCTGTCTTAAGCTCAAAGTGCCAGTGCTTAAAGCTTTCATGTGTACAGAAAATGTGCATTATAAATAGGTCTAAACCACGCATTTGTGAGTATAATGGTAGTGACTGCTACTGAAAATTCAACATTCTCCTTTCAAAGGTATATCAATCTCAGAATGATTAAAAGGTTTGTGTGGTTACGTTCCATTGGAAGCTATCTTTTTATGACAAGTGGTCTGACATGTATTAATTACTGAGGAGTTTCAAGACTCCTCCTCTGGAGTATCTGACTAAACACTTACTACAAATGTGAATGTGATTGATATCAGTGAAACATGACCTGGTGGGAAATGTACTGGGATGACTCTATTCTAACCCGAATACATTTGAAAGTCCATCCCATTATCATTATGCTTTTTATTGCTTGGCTGTGAGCTAATGCTAAATGCTAAAAGCCTTTCCCTATGTATGAATATTTCCTAGGTTCAATCATTCATTGTCAATAAAAATAAATCAAATTGAAATGTATGGATGTATGGTGTATAAAATGGCTATCCTGCTCATCTAGCCGCCAGGAGCACATTAAAACAAAACAAACTTAAAAGCAGTTTGACAGTGCTGATCTGTGCAGTCTGTCACATCTGTTCAGGAAAACACCTGGACTTCCATGAGCACCTGCAGGAGATTTTTATTTTAGTTTTCTCCACATGTGTTGTCAGGGTGCAGTCTAGTGGATGGTCCCTTGGGACTGGATGCTACTTTGTAGTGTTAAGATGAAAGTACACAACACGTCAGGAGACAGACGGTTGAAATACAGGTAGTGGATGTCAATGACTTCCTCTGCAATTGCCAAGCCGCCTGCAGAATTGCCACCATATAAATTGTGGACTGAAGGCACCCCATAGGAATTTGTTTGGGTCAATGTTCTTGAGGTATGTCTTGGCTGAATATCTCATTGGTAACACAGACTCAAAAAAGAAGCTCTTTTCAGTGAAAAGAATGATGATGAAAAAGCTATTTTTTGTAAAAAAAAAAAAAAAGTACTACAAATCAGTATCCAGTTATTTGTCACATTGGTATTTTCATGAGTATATGCTGTACTTTCATTTGAAGTGATTGCAAACACCGCTTGTCAATTTGTCCCCAACTAAACAACTCCACATAGCTTAATGGCTGACCTAGTGAAAAATCTGTGAGCTTCAAATGGATTCTTGACTGATTCCCCACTGACCACTCTCAGACTGAATTTTGCAGTGAGAGCTGGGGTCACAAGGCTAGCCGCTTCATACCCCCTCTAATGGCTTTCCTGCTAAAGCTCATTGAAGGTCAGCTTTGAGCAATATCCAGAATTTTCAATATGGATTTAACATTCCCTGTGAGTTCTCCTCTACAACTGAGCTACAGCCATGCTGATAGGAAGACTATAGTATTCTCTCTAGCCTGCCATGACTAGACACATTCATATTTGCCAGTGGAAGCCATGCAGCGTCTGTGGACTGGACTGGATAGAAATGCTCTTTAAGTGCCGTATTCAGTATGCAACCTCTGAGACTGAGAGTTGTTTGTGTTGGTTTTGCACCAGGGAGCTGCCCTGCCACCACTTGAAATGTTTACATTTGCACAACTGCATAGACCAAAATGTCAAAATGCTGCTTTTTTAGATAATATTTGACATAGAGTTCTGATCAGCTTTCATAACTGGAATTGTGCATTAAAAAGCTATGTTGTGCCTGAGAGTGTATTGCCGTTGAATATTAGCAGTCTTTATAAAAATCATTCTGTTTCATTTTTTTATTTTCAGAATTATTCCTTTTCTATCTTTTCTTTTGAAGATGGTTTCAAACAGATCCAATTGTTATTAAACAGTAAAGGGTTGCACACATAAATTTAGATTTACACTTTGTTTATTTTTGTACAACATACTGTGATTGCCATATGCTGCTTTGTTGTTCTGAAAAAAAAATGTCTGGAGACTAAAAAAGCAAAAATGTCTTGTTTATGTCTTTCAGATACCTTTGAAATGGGGTTTCTGGCTAAGCGCTTCCCAGCTTGCTGCTGCCATTGATTCACTGGAACCATTTTTGGAGCTCCATTTTCACGTGAAACAGGACATGGGAAGTAAACGCTCAGCATTCCACCAGCTGCCTGCAAAACAACCCAGATATAAACGCTTGTAGCAATTCCACCCTCTTTAAATATAGACACATGCTTCCTCTGAAAGAATATCATGTGGGGGCGACCATATTTCAAGTCAAATATTAGATTCTAATTGACGTTTTCAGTCTACCCTCGGCACTACAAGGTTTTGTCAGGAAAAAAAAGCTCATTAGCATTACCCAATGGAGAGAATCTGGAGAGAATCAGCATTGAGAATAGACTCAAAAGAAACTGCACAGTTTTAAAGATTTAGAATAGAAAGCCTTGGCTCTTTTTTTTTTCCCGCAGACCTATTTTTGTGAGGGCAGATACACAGTCATATGCAGCGCTTGGAGTAAATCTCCTGTGCAGTGGATTAAAAAGAAGGGGAACATAAAAAAGGGGATTAGGCCTAAGCCTAGAAGTTGACTATGAGGAGGTGGAGGTCCGCAGGAAGGTGGCCGAGGCCCCTGGCCCTCCTGGGGCTTCTCTGGATGGCCACGGCCACAGTGGCCCTGGAGTTTGAGGGGGTGCCGGGCCAGTGGGCCCGCTACCGACCATGGCAGGCGGGCGCGTTGGGCGAGCTGAGCTTCGTGCTGAAGACGAACGTCAGCAAGGCGGTGGTGCTGTACCTGGACGACGGCGGCAACTGCGACTTCCTGGAGCTGCTGATCGCCGATGGGCGGCTGCACCTGCGCTTCTCCATACACTGTGGCGAGCCGGCCTCCCTGCACACGGAGACGCGCGTCAACGATGAGCGCTGGCACCGCGTGCTACTGACCCGCAATTACCGCCAAACCACGCTGGTGGTGGACGCCGAGACCAAGGCAGCAGAGGCCAAGTCCAAGCGCAGCGAGATGGTGGTGGCCAGTGACCTATTTGTCGGTGGGATCCCGCCGGATGTCCGACTGTCGGCCCTCACATCCAGCACCGTCAAGTACGAGCCCCCTTTCCGTGGCCTGATTGCCAACCTGAAGCTGGGAGAGACCCTGCCGGTTCTTCTGGATAGTCAAAGTGTCACCAATGACCTGGAGTACCTATGCACCAAGCATACCCCCTGCAGTAATGGGGGCTACTGCTCCGTCCAGGAAGGAGAAGTACTGTGTGACTGCACCAACACTGGATACAAGGGCAAATACTGCACTGATGGTAAGTAGAATGACTTTATATTGAGCGCATTGTGAGACGGTATTTAGGCTGATTAAACGCTAAAGTCTACAGATTCTTAAGTCTGTGTAGCTTAGCAGTGTGTTTTGCTTAAGTCTGTTTTGCCACAAAAGACTACTGTAATCTGTTTAGCTAAATGTAATTTTGAAAACAGGAAGATTTAAAACTTTTGAGATTAAAACGTACCATCTTTGCCACACACAGCTGCAAAAAGAAGTTACTTTTCCCCAAATGTCTTTAAGCTGGACTTTCAAAATATTATTTAAAGCCTACATTTTCTCTTCAATAATATAGAACTTTGGTCAAGCCTGTGGGAACTGAATTTTGCATCTGGGTCATGAACTACTGCTACTACAGTATCTGTAGTCCTCCCCAGTGTTTTACTAAGTGAGGAGGTGCACAAGTCTGATTTCTCATGGTTGATTAAAATGCACTTGCTCCAAACGACTAATCAATTAGTCTGAGTGAGGTGAATGCTATGAAACTGTCATGTATCATTGCAAACAGAAGGCTAAATTATGCTGGCTACAGAGGGTTAGCTGTCTGAAATAATGAAACAACATATATGGATGCTGTAAGAAACCACCAGAACATGGAATTAAAACGTGTTCAGTTGATCCGAGCAGATCAGGAGAGCAGACCGTAGATGCGCTACCTCACACCCCCCTGTGTTCTGCATCAGGGTGATTGGTTATGTCTGGGCTCCGCTGGAGTATACTCAAGTGTGAGGTGTCTCTAACCAATTAGTTTCATTTCGATAACAAGGACTGATGTTCTGTAAATGTTATACGAGTATTCAGATGTCAAATAAATAGTCGAGGTGCGTGGAAACGAGTAAATGAGAGAAATTAGAAAGTGTTCACAATCACCCTTAGATTGAACTGTCTGCTTTGTTAAATGTCATAGTTCTCCATCAGGAATTCTAAACAACTAAAGCATTCTTGCTTAGAATATTTTTTTCTCTGAATTTGTTTTGGCTCACCTTTTTACTGTAGTCTGTGTCACATGTAGAGTGTCACATTATGGATTTCCTGTCTGGAGGATCTTTATCCTTCCGCTCTCTGTGTTTAGGTAGCCTAACAGCACTGAGCCATTCTCAGCTCATTAACGCAACGGCAACATTATGTAAATGTTTTTAAAATAGCATGAAAATTTGCATCAGGTTAAATGCACAACAGTGGGCAAAATGCAGCATACAGTATGTATTGTTCATATGAACTGTATGCATAATTACCTGTGCTCTGTCCTCTCACAAGCAATTTCCATGTTGTTGTTTATTAACTAGAGATATAAAGCCAAATGTCTTTCCATAACTGCATCAACAGCAACAGCAACATAATCAACAACAGCATATCAAAACATGCATTCTGTAAGCAGATGAATCTTTGTGCATGGTGATGATCAGCATAGGACACCTTTGGACATGCTGGTGGTGAAGATGTGTCTCTGTTGGGCTGGAGTGAGTTGAGCACACTAATGTGTAGACAAAGAATCAGCAGCACACCCACCAGAGCCAGAACCATATGGCGGCCAAAAAGCACAAAGAGTGCTGAGATCAGTTATGCAAAGTCCTTATTTATTGTGGTAGCCGGGTGCAGAAAGTGCCGTGAGTGCAGAAAGTGTTACGGGAGGACAAACAGACAGTTCAAGTCCCAAGACTTCGTTCAGGGCCACTGGATTGAACTTGGCCGTGTGTCACACAGAAAAGACTACAGTGGAGCCCACACAGTCTAGTAAAAATTCAGATTGCTCCAAAATAACATTAGTTGAATGTTTTTTTTTTTAATTTATGCATTTCCAGTCAATTCCAGCCTCTTATATTGCTCACACAGGTGAGTAGAGTAGAAGCACATCACATTCATTTCATTTTTATTATTTTTTTCTTTTTTCTTTAGGATCATTTATATTCCTTTTCAAGATTTCAGTCTCAGGTTCTGACTGTATTTTCATGACTGTGGTAAAACCCCCTCCAAGTGAATAATGAACCAAATCCATGTATTAAAGCACACTCACACACACACACATTAAAAACTGTTATCAAATCAACCACAATTTACATGTGATCACGTGACGGCATGTTCAACATGGCCACGGCTTGCGTTGCCGCCCCCTCAGGTGACTCTTTTGCTAGCATTTTAGCCTCCCAGCTAAGAGAGCTGTCAGAGCCAATTAATCCCGGCCGCACCAGAGCAGAAAGAAGGGCAAAGCAATAAATCAAGCCCCGTGTCTTCTGTTTCAAAATGAACATCATGTGTCTGGTGCCTAATGATTTCTGATGCACACATGAAACATGGAGAAAAGGGGAAAAAAACAAGAAGAACAAAAAAACAAAAAAAAAAAGCTGTGGCATAGAAGCACTCAGCATCCAATCAAAACACTATCTCACCTCTAATGTTTGTCTCCCCTGAGCACGACTGCCTCCATTAAAGCACTCCACTCCACTCCTTCCATATACTCAGCAATCTATAGGTCATCCGTGCACACGGCACCAACCACGCCGAGTGCCTCCCACTTCCTCATAAATGATCCATAATCCAGTAACAACAAAAAAGAAAGAAAGAAAAAAAATGATATGCACGTTGTACACAAAAGTGCATTTTATTTTTCCGGTACTTGCACATTTCCACGGATGCAGTTCATGTGTATGCTGAGTGAGAGCTCTGTGTTTTGTGCTGGGTTCTTGGGTTAGCCTCTGTCCTCGCTGAAGCTGGTGTTTATTTACTACAGTGGCAGGAGTCCAGCTTCTGCTGCTGCACTTCCTGTAGAACAGATCAATGCGCACACTTCCTGCTCCTCCTGCAGCAGCAGGAGGCATCTGAGACATACATCGGATTACGACCTGTGTTGTGGCACAGAGTACAGCGTGACCTAAAAAGTGTTGAGCCAACTACTGCAGATCTCCATGCCATAACGTGCCCTCATAACAGAGTCGCCTCTATGCCAGCTCATCTCCGCTCACCACCAGGCCAGACACATATAGAATTGCCCCCCAAGGCCCTCAGCTGTATTGAGAGCTGTCAGCATAGCTTCCAAAGCAAACCTTTGTATGGGGCGCTCCACATTAAGATCGCATATAGCCACTTTAACATACACGTTAGCTGACAGGTCTGCTGTCACGGCCTTTGTCTCGGCGCCAGCGCTGAGAAGCCTGTGCCGCCCGCCCACCACCGAGAGCTGCGTGACTGGACAGGTTGGGCTTTGAAGGTTATGCCTTTTTTCTCTGTCCCTGCCACAGCGTCTGCCAGCATGGAGGCTTCCTGCTGCATGGCAACAATGCTGTCACTTCTTGCCATTGTATCGCTTTCCGTGCGCCTTGGCGTGGCACAGATGTATTATACTGTAGAACGCACAGGAAACTCTAGACGATACAAATTTTGTCAAGTCTGTGAAGAGCAGAGTATGTTTTTTGAATATTACATTCACATTTCCTCTTTGTCAAAGATGAAAGCTACATTACAACAAAAATATATGGAAAAATATCATAGAACACAATGTTGTGTTGAACATCACTTGTTCACTGTTTTAAATGATTCTGAAACAAGTGAAGATACCTTTGAGTCTATTCCTCCAAGGTCATTCATTTGTAACACGTTTGTATCACCCCATTAAAAAGACCTACTTGGACATTCTCCTCACACGCCCCGACTTTTGATTAACGAAGTTGCTGCATGTTAAGGCCATTAAATGTACTCTCTCAGAGACCTGGCAAAGATACCAAAAATCCTCACTCAAGGACATTGCTGCCTTTGCTTGTGGCATTTTCACATGATGTTTTGAATATTCATGTGAGAGATAGGCAGTAGTATAGAGCGAATAGATGGCGATACTGAAAAAAGGTTGTTCTGAAATGCAAAATACATTCCCAGAATTCATTAATTCTGAGCAGAGCTGTCTGTGCTAAAAGCATTGCTAGCTTAAAAAATAGCAGCCATTTTTAGGGATAGACCTCAAGTGTACAATTGTGTTTATTATACTTTTACAGATATGTTAATATGTTTTCAGTGTGTATGCTTGGTTTCAAGGATGCCTTTAATTTGAGGGACCCTCGTTGCTACAGTCTACATCAAAACAGCTTATGTCGTGCCTCCGCGGCTCTAGTGAACTGCACCCTCAGGAGAAAACATGTCTGTGTAGATGGCACAGATTTCTGAGTTGGTCTGTGGAGCAGCATGTGTTAGCTTTTTGCTTTTGCTTTGATACTGCCCATTTGTTGTTTAACATTGGTTAGTGTTAGTGCTAAAAAAATGGGCTGCTTTGCTTCCTTTGGTGCCCCCCAACCGTCCACTCCCCACACACACGTTAATTGGGTTTACTTAATATATTAAGGCTTTTTTTTTTTACTTTGTGACAGCTGCTTACAAAAAATGAATAGCAAGACTTCGAAGAGATGCTCCCAAACAGCAATGGTCTTGTGCTGTTTGACAGAAATGCTTCACACATAAAAAAGAGCCAGACCGTTCTCGTTCTCACAGGGCAGCTGGCTAGAGTACTTCCCTCATCTCCACCCCCCACCCCCTCAACTCTCTCAGTTCCACCATATTTGAGGAGCCGACGCAGACATTGTCTTTGCATTGGTTCTGGTTTTCTGCTCTAAATTCATTACAATTCGCTGGGACTTTGTTGCTGTGACAGGCTTTTCTCAGCCCCTGAAAGAGCCTGGAAAGGTTAAACAAGCCTCTGTGATTTATGAGGGGCTTGGCGAGTTGACTGTGGCCTGCAACACGGGGCACTGACGAGCAACAACACAAACATCCTGATTAGGAGATTAACTGTCCCTCCACACTCATTTGCACAGCATTTATATGTTGCTTTTTTTCTCTCTCTCCCGCAAGCCCTTCTGGCACTCAATGGCTGTCAGGATGCTCATTTGTGTATGCAACATGTGTAGCTAGACATTCATGTGAGCGTGCTCAGTGCCGTCGTCAGTCGGCTCTATAGATCAGAAGAGAGGAGGTTGCTAACGATGGGGACGCATGTCTGTCATTCATGTGAGCTTTTGTTGTTATTTTTATCCCGCTCGAGTCATATGTGTGTGTGTGTGTGTGTGTGTGTGTGTGTATTGTGCGGGAGTCGCTACTCGATAGAATCTTAAGTTCTGCATTAATTAGGCCGGGTAAAATGGCATCCCTGCCATCTTTGTTCCAGTGTGTGTAATTCTGGGTTGGTAGCCGGGGCGAATGCGGCTCCGGAGCAGAATGTTCTCATTAGCTTGAGGAGCGAGCGCGCTTGCCCTCCAGCTCTTGGATCCCTTCACAATGCCCCTTTCACAGGCACTTTCACCTCATTATCACCATGGCACGCTCGTCACAAGCATGCAGCGGATGCACTGGAGATCTGACTCACTCCACACCCAGTCATCCACTGTACACACGCGCGCACAGACACACACACACACACACACACACACACACACACACACACTCCCAAATAGCGACAACCATGGGAGCATCGTCTACATGTGAACTGATAGACAAGCACACATGCACACATTATAGGGATAAACCTCTCCCTAGATCCTTCAAAATTAGCTGGCAGACATGGTTGTTGATTTTCCCTGACTTCTAACCCTAAGACGGTTGGCCTCTTGCCCAGAGGAGAGCAGAGGAGAGGAAGGGGGGTGGGGGGGTTTGGGGACTGTTACACAAGCTCAGATGTTCTAACTCACGGGTGCCAACATCCCTACACAAAAAGAGGTCTTTGCATATACAGTATATTGTACAAATGCAAATAAACACACATGCTCTCGCTTTCTCACATCCTTTAAAACACACACACACACACACACACACACACACACACACTCACACTCACACACACATACAGTACACACAGATACACACACACACACACACACCACACATTCATACTATCATGCACCAGGATTTTGATTAGAATCTGTCATTGTCATACTACTGTCAAAAAAAGGTCCTGCTTTATAGCAGTTGGAATCCATTTCCCAGGCTGGTAAGCCCAATCTTGATTTGGGCAGTCATGATGTGCAACCTAGATTCACTGTTTTGAAGACATTGGGGTGCAGCTTACCTAGACAGAGAACATTTCGTCTTCTATGTATGGATGAGAGATTGCATTTTCCTTGTCGCCACAAACAGCTGAAATTGGTTTTGGCTGTTATGAAAGACTCTTAAAATGCCTTAAATTTTTATTTTAAGAGTCACATTGGACGGCTTGTATTTATAAATTCTATATTTTCCTGTTCAGAGGTCTCGCTGTTGGAACAGGTTGATTTACTGATGCATGAAATGACTTCTGTACAAATATGCATGTCGGAATATTGTGTACCTACCACACAGAACAGAACTTTTTTTCTGAAATAGATTACCCAGATTTATACACTTCAGCACTTACTGGCGCTGACTGGAAAACCCTTCATTTATTCAAAGCATCAATTAACACTGTTAATTAGTATTTGTTCTGTGGTATTCTTTGTATTGAATTTTTATGATCATGCTAAAATATATGCACAATTTGTATATTGAAGCGATAAATTATGAGTTGATAATGAAGTTTTCAGTGAAGTACTCAATAACACAGCAATACTGTACAGTGTTATTTATTAATTATGCCTTCCTTTTCTGCTTTTCTCCCTTCCCTGGTTCACAGCTCTCCTGCGGGTGTTAGAAGGTAAGACTGACTTGTTCTGTCATCTTTTGGGTTTCTTTTGCAGTTCAAAGAAGATAAAGGACACGGCAATAAACATTGCCACTCGACCCCAGCTGCTCTTTCTGTCGGCTATTGGTTGTGTGTGTGTGTGTGTGTGTGTGTGTGTTGTGTCTATGCTGATGTTTCTGGGGAACAACAACAACAAAAAAAAACATGTTCCAAATAATTGATCATTTTTTTCCCCTATGATGTACTTCACGTCGAGTCTTTGGATGCCTTGGTGGCCCAGAGTGGTGTGATCTCCTAGTGTGAGTGCTGCCGCTGTGGCTCTCAGCAGCAGCAGCAGCAGCAGCAGCACGTGAGTGCAGGGCCAGACGGGGTTAAGGCAGAGCGTGATGGGGAGGCTCAGCTCTCTCCCCGAATCCTGGGCTGATTGAGCTGCACCGTGGATGGCCACAGGCTCTGGGATCCAGCTCTGCAGCTTAGAGGAGGGGAATGGTGTGTGCGGGGGGGGTGAAGGTGGGGGGGTGCGAGGAGTGTGTGTGGG
>JASCQY010000388.1:18150796-18169880 GCA_030264315.1 Sardinella tawilis
GGTGGGGGGGTTAGAGGAGTGTGTGTGTGTGTGTGTGTGTGTGTATGTGTGTGTCCGGGGGGATTGGGTGTGGGGTGGTGGCGGTGGGGTGGTTTGGCGCTTCCGAATTAGACTGTATAAGTGTAACCGTAGCTGGGATTAAGGCAGCTGGCAGAGCCGATCCAAAGCCTCTCTCTCTTTCTCTCTCCCTCTCTCTGCCAGCCCATCCTGCTCGCTGCTCGCGGCGAGATCATTTGGGGCTCTGTAGCCGGGAGCAGCGCAGCGCTGCGCTCCCACATGACTCCCCGAGGGGCACGGTTTGACACCTCCTAATGTATTGGCAGAAGCGCAAGTGTTCGAACAGGCCCAGGATGAAGCTCAAATTGAAACCGCTCCGCTTCCTCCCATTTAATTTTCGCCATAATCACAGGAAGGGCTATCTTTATCATCTATCTTTGTTTGGGAAAGAAAGCCTCCCTAATTTGCATGATAATATACAGTTTGTTTGTGTACTAGCTGAGTGATAAGGCACTTAATCTCAGTGATCAGAGCTCAGGGTACTATCAGGGCCATTTTAGCCACATTAGGCTGGGTACTGGAAATAATTTGTTTTCCTTGGAACAGGTGTGATCTATTGATATCTCATCAGCTCTGTTGTTTTTCCATCTTTTTTTTTCTGCAGACCTCACAAATGAAGCAGAGTTGTGCTCATAAATTGTCTGCTTCGCCAAAACCTTTTCCTTTGACGTAGCTTTGTCCAACAGTTCCAATTTGCATCCAATTTGTACCCCCGTTCGTTGAGCACCTGAGGTTACTCTAGATGCTCCGAGGTGTTTTGTTTGAAGCCTAGTGAAGAATCATGATGTCTTTAGCTGAATCCGTGCTGATTTGTAGGTGTCTCTTGCCCAATTTGGACTGCTTCATTGTAGTCATCTGACGATGCTGACTAAGGCCTTGCTTCAGAGCGTCAGAGCTTTAATCGCCACCCGTTCCCTCTGTCAGAAGCCAGAATGCTAGCTCAGACGATGCTAACATCAAAAGCCACGCTATGTGAGGATACATGCCCGGGAAAAGCGAGAGAAAGAATGAAAGGGAAAGAGAGAGAGAGACAGAGAGAAGGAAAGACATTGGCGTCCTTATTGGATTAGAGCTTTCAAAGGATGTCAGTGTTCTCCCTTCCATGGCAGAATCCAGCAAAAACAAAGATGACACTTATTCAAGGCAACCCCTTCTTTCTTCCTCTCCACCACTCTGAGCGATGGAATATGGTATCTGACAGCAAGTCCTTAGTGGTGCCCAAAGTGCAAGGCACACAATCCAAACCTAAAACCCCCCACTGAATACAGTAGACTGGAGTATTACAAGATTACAGGGAAGCTCACAAAAGAGATCAGGTAGGAATGGGAGTGTTTACCAGATGCTTGGGATTTCACACGTAATTGACAAAATGTTTGTGCTATTGTCAATGTATACTTGACATGAATGCTAACTTGTGCAACGTAGGTGTGTGTGTGTGTGCTTAAGTATTAACCCATGAAAACACTTGAATGAAGTGAGAATGAACCTGACTCAGTCAGACCACCGCAGTGAGGCACTGTGCCGACTGTACCAGGATACAGGAGGAACATTATTTGTTTTTGTTTTGTTTTTTTTAATCATACTACTGCATATATTAAGTGCCCATTTGTTTTTATCAGCATCGCAGCTATTGTTTTTTTTTTTTTTGAATTTGTTAAGGGTCTCACAGTGCTGTTAAGATGATTGAAGCTTTGCTGTGTGTTGGAGCACACTGTACCTGGCCGACAGGACAAGGCATCTCCCCTAATGAGTCGCTCCTAAAGAGTACACCGATACATATGCAGTGGCAATCTGTTCTTCCTCGACTGGACGACCTGTGCGCTCTTGAAATAAGGAAGTAAAACATTACATTACGGACATGACAAATATAGCCCGACCAACATCCTAAGTACCGCACTCTCTGATGCTGAAAAGTAAGCAAGCGAGCGCAGGGGTAACTAACAGGCTCCTTATACGGGCTGGATCTGTATTCATATATAGCAGTGTCCCAGCCTCTGTGGAAAATCTCCTTATTTTGCTGACTTCAACATTAACGCCTGTCTCATGCTGAGCACAGTGTGCTGGCTGGATCCCCATGGTAAATGCAGGTCGTTTCACATTCCTAGGGAGTGAAATGTTGAAGTCGGCACAGTGCACTGCAGCAGAGAGGCCGACCTTTTGGGAATATGATGATCATCAGTGCCCTGTGTCACCCCGGGAATGATCCCCCCCAACCCCCAACCCCACCCCCTCTCCCTTAAGCACATCGGTCTTCCAGTCGGTCATCACTAGACGCCGTATCTGCCCTCTCCACCCCCTTGCTTCACCCTTACCCCTGACCTTGGCGTAATCTCGGTTCAAAAGGATCTCCTTCAGCAGTTTCAAAGGGACTCCGAGTCAGGGTGTGGACAACCCTACTCAGCATTTTAATGAAGTCCCACGTCGGCTGTGTAGCGCTGCGCCGCGCTTTGCTGTGCTGCCAGATTCGGCTTCAGCTGCTATTCATAGGCTTTGGCGCTCATAAGATGAGTTTCCCAGTCAAGCTGCATTATTTAGATGTAGCCACAAGCTTGTTTGAAGAATAAGTGGCTCGCCATGATAAATGTTTTAGTTTCCAGCTTCACCACAAATCACCACGCTGACAAAATATGTCTGGACAAAAAAAACAAAGAAAAAATGTATTGAATAATTTCTGACATAAAATTGCCCGGGATGCTGGGGAATAATATAAACATATATAACATGAAGTAGTTGAGTTTCCTGTGATCTCACAACATACCAAATGAACTTCAGCTGGAACTACGTATCTGTTAAGGCTTCCCGCTGAAGTCCAATCACTTTGAGTGCATCTCCACCCTGCTTAATGCAGTGCCATGCGCTCAGCAGGGTGGAGATGCTCGCCCAGCCCAGCAGACCGGCCAGGAGCTCCATCTCGGGGATGTTTGCTTTTGTTTGCAATCAGTATGAGCCCTATATAGTGTATGAATGAAAAAATCAATGCGGCCGGTGCTCTGGTGGCACGGCGCTCCATCACTGGCCTAAGGCTCCACACTGCTGGCTGACACATAAAGGCTTTCTCTCTCTTAGCCGTGCATTTATTACCAGGCCGGTTCATGCAGGATCCCTCCCATGTATTGTCAGATAAGGACAATGGTGGGCTAAGCGCAGCCCCGTTCAACTGGCTCCCTGACAGGCCAATGAATTTAGGGTAGACGATTCATTTCATAGCCCAGCTGCAGGTTGAAAGCAGTGTGTGTGCGACTCGGCTACCACAATGTATGTATTAAAAAAAAAAAAAACACTGACAAGCCAAAGGGTGTGATGAAAAGAGCAAAGACTTATTCTCTGGTTTTATACTCAAATGAGGGGCTCAGTAAATAATGCCTTTATATGTACTGTATAAATGGAGGTGTTTACTAATATGAATGATTGTATTAGCCTGCTGTATGTGCAATATTTGCAGTGTTTTTTGCGGCAAAATATGTCATATTGATAGGATTTGTTTGATGTGCATTACAGTACACTACTGTGTTATGCTGGCTTATCATATGTATGTGGTATAGAGTTAATCTAGCCTACTTTCCCATTGGTTGCATCCTTGACTAACACTCTGTGGTCGTCCATTGTTTTATTTATTTTTTTGATTTGTCCACAGTCATAATAAATATAAAGCATCAGTAGGAATATGATCTGTCACTACTGGGCTGGTCTCAGCTGCAGTGTTTGTCATTAACAGGTTTGGAGGGCTTATTTATTGAAAAGACCACGCATGTGTTACAAGATGCCAAGCGCTGTGCTGCTGCATATAAGCTATGCTAATCACCCTTTAAACAAATTCCTGTCTGTGCCCTTTTTGTTCTGCTGTGGTGGAAAGGACAAATGAAAAGGGGTCAGTTGATTCCTCAGTTGTGGGTGAGGAATCCAAACCGCTCTTTCCCATAACACAGTACTGTAGCTCTGCTGGGAATAAAAAAAAAAAAATCCCCCACATACGTCTTTCATACTGTATGTATACTGATATATTCTTCCCATTAAAAAGCACTTATGAAGACAATTATTTTATCAAATATTCATGTAGAGCTGCATAGCACCAGAGAACCACATGATCGAGTGTGTGAGGAGAACATGGCGGTGGGGGTGCTGGAGGGGAGGAGAGAGGGGAGGGGAAGCGAAGGGAAGGGGGGGGGGGTTGGGAGGGGAGGGGGGGCTTGCTGTAGAGGAAACGTCACGCTAGGGGAGACACCCGAGCCAGTTGCTATGCCAACACAGCCCGGCTGCAGCATTTCAATTCAGACGTCCGCAGCAGGACGGCAGACGTCAGACAGTCCTCTGGAGTAGAAGTCCAGCCTTTCATCTGCCAATGTTTGTAAAGAAAATGCATTACATTGTTGGTGGCAGTGGTTGGCATGGCATTGTTTCTTATTATATGCGCTGTTTGTTTGTTGTGGATAAGGAGAGGCCCCTCAGCATCAGTCTGAATTGCCCCGCCATTAAAGTATGGAGCAGAGAATCAATGAATGTTTCATTCTTGTGGCCGACTGCTTGTTTTAGGCCCTCAGGTGAAGCAGCTGAACACTAGGCAGTATTGTTACCATGACTAGTGCAGTGCGGCACATTTACCTTTTGTATAACCGTGTTTCACAGCCCTGGCACTCCATAACATCAGGCTTTGTGTGTATATTTTATTTGAGCGAGGGGGGCAAGACTACATGGCTAATGTTGGGATTTCAGACGGCTAGCCTTTGATGATGATGATGATGATGATGATGATGATGATGATGATATAGTAGTGGTCTGTGGAGGCGGCTGGATGTAATCACACCCTGTTCCTGGATCAGGGCAGGAGCCTGAGGCTGTGAGGTGTGATTAGTTTCTTGAAGGAGAGTGCGAGAGCTGGGCATTAGCACCCTTGAATTTAATAAAACCATAAAAGCGAAGTACCCCCCATCAGAGGAAGCCCCTATAACTTATACATGGCTTTATCTCTAAAAGTGTGAAAACCTCATAAATTGTGTACTACTGAACATCTTCCCGGAAAATAAAACCCAGACCTATAAATCTTGGTGCTGTCGGTCTTGAATATGCCTCGCAATGACATAAGAGTCCATGGGTCTTGTGATGACCTTGTGGCTGTAAAGATTATCTGTAACGTGACATAACCCCCATCATAGTCTAATACAGATTAAATACAATTTGATATAGGCTGCAAATCTACCGTCGTGGTGACAAGAATAGGTAGTACCAGATAACCCTGTAAACCTTTGATCTTACTCCAGAGATCCAGAGAGAGGAAGGGAGAAAGAGAGAGGGAGGGAGGGAGGGAGAGAGAGAGAGAGAGAGAGAGAGAGAGAGAGAGAGGGAGAACACTATTCCACAGGGACATGCCCACATGCAGAAAAATACCCACTAACAATAGATGTGGATTTATTTTTATAATTTCTCCAGGATAAATCTGGAAGATGGTACACTCTGTTGTTTCTGTACAATTTAGATCTCCTAAGATTCATTTTTTTATGGTAAGGCTATTTTATGATGAGAATCAGTTAAAAAGTTTTGCCTTCACTTCTGAGACTTACTTTCTTTACTTTTTTAACCAAGGCTCCTGCTGTAAATTATATTATATATTCACTGTGTTCCATGTGATATACTATACAGTCAGTGCTCTATCCAAGCCAATGCCTCCTATCCAAATCCTTCAGCTATTAGTTCTACCCAAGCCAAGCCAAGCAAGCAAGCCAGCTTTCCCTCCAATGCCATTATTCTTTTTTTGCATCAAATCTTACATAGTATAGCATCTAATATAGTGTTGGGTTATGCTAAATGAACTGTTCTAACTGAAGGTGAAAGCGGTAAGAAAAGACTTGAGGCATTTGATATAATGTGATAGCCTAAAAAGATCATAGAAGCTTAGCTATCCAGGATAGATAATCAAGATAGTCATTTTGTGTTACATCGCCACATCTATATCTATCTAATCTACTGTGTATATATATCTATCTAATAATGCAATCTGCTATTCTACCTGTGCAAAAGTTTGTTTTCTTGGAATAAGATCTACTGCAGTTGGGACTTTCTTAGTTTTTCCAGCATCTTCATGGCAAGTCAGAGGGCCATAATCTTCTATGGGTTGGGCCACTTTCTTCCCAAGCGTTTTGCTATCTCTCTAATAGAACTCATTATTCTCAATGCATTAAAAGTGGCTCCATAATTTCCAAGGAACAGCCCTGATAGGGGAGAGAGGCGATGACGATAGAGTCTGGCGGGTGCCATCTCCTTGCACACTGTTTACCCAAATCAAATGCATGTGTAATGAGGATTTTCACCAACCTTGGTCTGTTTAATGCGGTGATTGTTTGCCACCCGATGGCATTTCAGGCACGGTGATGAGATCTTATTTCCTTTCAGTATATCTTCTCAAGTTCATGTAAATGCATTTGTGTGTGTGTGTGTCTGTGTGTGTTCCTTGATGCTACCGAATCAATGTTCTGTATGATTTCTGTGTGTATAGGGAATTCATGGTCCACTTGGAATAATCAGATACTTTGTGAGGCAGCTCAATTTGTGGGAAATGGTGTGATTGCGTTTTGGAAGAGCCACTGACATCTGTACCAAATTCAAGGTCCGACTTCATTCAGAGGCATGATTGGGTAAAAACAACAATTTTAGCCGATAATTATAGTTCTACAAAACAAACATCTTGTTTCATTTTAGAATGCTCATTTTTGCACATTGTGAAATGGCCGGGAATCTTCATCTAACACTGTGCACGGGAATAGTGCACAAGAAAACACAAAAAGAATGTCGGCCATCTTAGAGAACAGATACTGTAATGTCCATGATCTGGCAAAAAAACAAAACAGGCAAAATAACAATAACAACAACAACAAAATGAATGAATGCATGGATTAATCATATGTAAAATGAATCATTTTTTTCTTACATGTATTGGAATAAAATAATATTCTGAAAACGGATTCCTCTTCTCTTCAGAGGAATTGTTATCTATGAAAAATTTGTTGTCATGTCTTCTTTTCATGAAATCATGACAGGTTAATGTGGTAACAGTTTTAGAAAAGCAATAACCCCCCCTCGTTGCTTACATAGAAACAAATTTAGATTCAAACATGGTTATAGTTGGAAGCGAACATGTTTTTCCAGTCATCTTTTTCAACACATGGTCTCAGACACATACCGTAAATAAATTCACATGATGGAGCTAAAGGAGTTGGCTGGAGGCAAATGTGTGAGCATTTAGGTATGCTCATTGCATGGTGTTAATTGGCACTCAAAGCCCATCTCTTGTTGTTACCTTTATTTTTGTAGCGCCGACGCAAAGCTCACACCACTTTCATCTGAAGTTTTGTTAAGGCAACACTAAATTGAAACCACAGAGGTACATTTAAACTCATTTTGACGATGTGTGTAATGATCTCACTGGTATACGCTGTATATGGCCACATGAAGGAGATCTTAGACCACCTGCTGTTTTCATAGATAGACCATTGAGGCTAGTCTAGGCTAGGTCTGTGGACTTTGATGGAACATAACTCAAAAATGTCAGAAAAGTAGCCAAGTCTTCAGCAACAGTATTGCCAAAAAGCACCATTTTGCATACTAGCAAGCTGAAATCAGTGCCAACTTGGCTGTTTGTGGTGTTTGGAACTATTTTTGCGTACCCTTCAGGTACCTTACCAGTATTGCACCAAAATTCTTTAATGCTGCTTTAAGTGGGAAATAAATTCATGTGAATTTCATTTTGCAGTAATCTGTTCTTTGAACTAGGTGTGATGCTATGCATCCCTGTGATTGTCGGTGGGTTCTTGGAGCTTGGAGCTTGGAGCTTTCTCTTCTTCCTTCAAATGGGCTTCCGCCATGCAGCGCTCACAGCCAGCCTGCTTGTTTATTCAGTGTCTCTCGGCTCATCTAGGTCATTGCAGAGGCTTGTTTATGATATGTTTGCCTCTCTTCAAGGACTATCACTTTATACTGGTGCCATGAATAAGCACATGGACTCTATATGGGTATATTGTATGGCAATCTTTTATTATGTGTATATATGAGTTGATGCTATTAGTGTTGTGGCTGAGTATGTATCTTACCAGAGGTGAATTGGAAAGTATGTGTTAGTTGTAGCCTATGATTTGTGCTCGGAGTGTAGTGCTGCCAGCACTCCTCGTGATTTTCCCCCCCTCTTCTTTTCCGACTTGTTCTTTCGCAGACAAAAATAAAACTGCAGCATATGGTATGTTGAGAGGCCTAAATATATACCATACAGATAAAAAACAATCTGGCGTGTGTGTGCTTGCGCGGTGTCCTTTAAGAGTCATTTGCTTTGGCAATCAGTGCTGTAGCTTGCACCTTGCGGAGGGTCCTTCTCAGCTCGTGCGGCTGTGGCTGAGCTGAAGGGAGGGAGGCCACCCAACAGTCGTGGAGAGCTGCCCGTCAAACCAGTAGATCTATATGTGTGTGTTCCATTAGGAAAAAAAAGCATTGGTGTGAGCAAGTACCTGTGGGGCTTGTGGCAGCTAAAATGCTTTTTTTCCTTCCCCCCCTCGTTCCTCTCTCACTCAAGAGGTGTGTGTTTCTTTCAGTTCCCTTCCGTTTTTTGAGTTGAATTTGGCATCCGTGTCTGCCTCAGGATGTCTGTCACAAACCTCAGCCAAACGTTGTGACAATGCTTTCGTTTCTTCCCGTGCCTTTCTTGTGACCCTGTTTTTTCCTTTCCTTTTTTCTGTTCTTTCCCTCAAGGTCTGGCGCACCTGAAGTTACAGAGCCGAGGTATGGGGCCTGATTTTTTGTTTTTGTTTTTGTTTTCCTTTCTTTTGTTCTTTTCTTTTCTTTTTTCCCCCCATTTCTTTTTTGCCTAAATCCCCTTTGCATAACCCAATTATTCCAACCATTTCTTACACAATAAGATGTTGTTCATCTGCTCCCTGTTCTCCACCTGTCCTCCGTCTTCTCGTCCTCTTTCTGTTTGGTTCCCTCCATTGCCTGCTTCCCCATGTCTGCGTCACCCCTGTCCTGTGCACTGGCCAGCACCCGGATCCGCAGCCTTGATCTCTGCAGCCTCGGCCGAAGGTAAAGCTCTTATGATCCTATTGTCTCCATTGGTTTTGCTCCGCCTGCCTCGCTGCAGTGCAGGGCCGATAAGACATGTGGGCCTCACTGTTACCATACAGGTGAACCACTGCTTTTCATGGGAGGGTTTGAAGAGAGAAAAGTTGATTTGTTTCTTTGCTGGTTTGTTTTTTGTACGTTTGTTTGTTTATGTATGTATGTTTATTTTTAAGAAGCTTTTGGGGGGAGATTGACCATGTTAGCCATGATAGATTTAACATCAGCAGGTTGTAAATGGCATGATACACACCACATTATACTCCAAACTGTACAGTATGTTATAGCCTTGACCTATATTGTGAAATGTGATGCTGCATAAAATATATACTGTATGTTTTCAAAGTAATATGACGGGGTGTACAAGTACAAAGCACTGTTTTAAAATTCTGTGCTGTTCAGCAGTACAGTTCAAATGCCATTCCGTCTGTTTCGCCTCCACTTGTCTAATGACCTCTAAATGAGAATCGAAAGTCTGTGATGAAGGAGAAGAGATAATTCAGCTTGATATCAGTGATCATGAGGTGTCAGAGGACTCCATGCGATTCATAATTCATACTTCGGAATATTTGGCCTTTCTATCAGCGAAAGAAAATGATTTGAGATACTGAATGTCCTGGCCTACAGTATGTGGAAAATGGGCAAGAATGATTCTCAAAGATGTTACACACAAAGGATTTGTTTATTTATTTTTATTTGGCTGTGATGATCTGACCAGACGTTGTATGAATACATCCTGTCATGGAGGCGCATTAAATATATTAAATGTTCATGTGCCACCCAGAACAACACAAGCCTAATGCATTTGTCTATGTGGTGGTTGTATTTACCTCATGTTGATGCATTGCCTCTAGCACTGTTAATGGAAGATTAAACATGATGGTGGTGACCATTCCTAGTGTGAACAATGCTTTGGTCAGAATAGTGGCACTGGGTCACAGTCATTTCAAAACCTTTGATTTACTGGAACGTTTCTAAGCTAAATTTGCCTTAGACTTAATCATGAAATCTATTAAATTCCCTTTAATAAACAATGACCTATTTATACTAGTCATTCATGTACAGTTGGACTTTACCTGTGCATTTAATTTACTTGTGAATAGTTATGTTTTTATGTTGTTGTCATTTTTAAATGTATATAAATATATAAAATATAAATATTGATACTGCACATCTCCACGTAGAGCATGTTTTACGCATCACAGAATATCAGACACATTTTTCACCTACGTGGTACAAATATGTAGCTGTATGTTCTGTAGCTGTTGTGGCACACGCCCATCTATGCTATATACTATGCTATATATATGCTACTGCCCACTCAACGGCCAGTTATTTGTGCATCAAACTATAAATTACCATGCATGTATTAATGTATAATTAGTGTCATACAGTAATCTGTGAATTTGAATCCCATCCAAACATGCATGATGTTTTATCAAGAGTAACAGCTATACTGCACTGTAACATTAATACATATTTAGATTTATTTTTAATGACCAACGCTTAGTCATTTCCACTGCTTCACAGTTAGTAATTATTTGTTGGTAAGTTATTATTTATTATGATATATTATTAGTTACTATTACAGTTTCATGCTATCAATTCAATTGTATTGCCTCCATTACTGACCTCTTGATCAATGATCATTATTTGAATGTCCTTGTGCAACAGGTATATTGTAGGTGATGATCCAACTTGGTGAATGATCACAGATAAGTGGTCAGCTTATTAGCATACTGTAGTTACTTTCTTACTGTAGAAAAAAAAAATATATATATATTTAGTATAAGACGTTAATAAACTTTAGTGTTTGTTTGAATGTGTGTTGTGAGTGTGCAGTATTGTACATATTGTACAGCAGTGCTGTGAATGTACAGTATAGATAGTGAATGATTGTAATGATTGTTAAATTATTTGTAATGCTTATCATTTGCAACCACACACAATATAAACAAGCTGAACAGCACCTAATCATCTGCAGACTGTGTGTGTGTGTGTACTGTATGTGTGTGTGTGTGTGTGTGTGTGTGTGTGTGTGTGTGTGTGTTTTTTTCAAGTAATACAAAGTGCATTATATGACTCTAATAAGAAGCACTGGAAGTTTCTTTTCTCTCTGTAATAGATTTTTTTCCCATTTATTTGTATGGTTCATTTTCCATTTCTATTTTCATGTAGCGACTATACATTCTTTTCCATTATCACTGAGTAAATGTGCGCACTGCATTTTGAAAAGCCTGTATTAATTCTCCAAAATAGATCAGGCTCATACTGACTGGTGATATCACCCTCGGCAAGAGAGAGTGACTGGACCTCAGAAGAGTAAAAGTCCAGCTTCAGAAAGTAAAAGTCGTGCAGTACACTATTCATTAACTTAACTATTCATTAAATCAGTTTATTTTAATTAGTACAACTCCTCAGCCAGATGGCTCGTTAGAGAAATGGCCTGTGTAAAAATGCACAGGTACTGTAGAACATGATAGGACTTTTGCTTTTTGGTGCTGTACTTTCAAATTTGTATGTGACAATAAAAAGCTGCTTTTTTCTAACGTACACTGATCTACTGAAACATTTTGAAACATTTTTGTGTCCAAAATATGCATTATGGAGTCAAGTGCAGTAGCCTAAAGTTTAGTATTTTTGCATTATTGTCTATGAATACGTTTTTTTTTCTTATGTCCAAAATATTGCATTTCAGTAATACTGCAGGAATACTGTTAGTATACAGTACAGTATAAAAATTTGCAATTTGTAATAATTCAAAATTAAACCTGTTAAACAGACATCCTTTTGGAAAGGGTGAAGTCTATTTTGACGTTACCACTGCCCCACCAAGCCTGGCAGATGCCATCATCGTACCAGGCTGGACAGATTTACAACATTGGCAGTCTACCCAGCAACCCACAAAATAGGAGCTTATTTGAGCTTCCTCTTACAAAAAACACTGTCTGATGGCGAGTTTAGATGCCTTTGCTCTTTCACTTTTTCAACCAATATTGAATTCTTCCTTGACACAGGACCTCTGCTAAAGAGCTGTGCTAATTACAATCACCTGCTCTTGTGAATTGTTGGAACAAATATGGAGGACTTTACTTTCTGAAGGAAGGGCTTTCCTCCTCTGCTGTCTTGGCGGGAAAGGTGTTTGGCTAAAGTTCAGATGCTTAATTGCCTGTTGTTGGTGTTTTGTTGTGTAGAATGCAGTCACTCGTGGCATTGTGTCCATAGATATGGATATCCCTACAAACATTTGCCTGTGTCTCAAGATAGAGGCTGTTCTACTGCCCTGTCTGAAAATCAGTCTGTAAAAGCAATAGTTCTTCTGTAATTCTTCACAAGACAAAATGAAACTTATTTTTTGTAGCCTATTGTTATTTGGTAGAGAAAGTGTGTTTTTCTGTCATTCCATCATATGGCATTTAAAGCATGCTTAAAGCGATGGTTCGGAGTAATTCCAATCATAGTGCTGTCATACGAGCTTGGTGAGTGCTGTTGAAAGCAAAAGAATTTAGAACAAGATAGACCGAGTGGTGAATGCGATACTTGCGCTTATTCAATGGAAAAAGTAAGCTCACTTTCACTTTCATTTTCTGTGTTCCATTTAGTTAGCATAAGTCACCGTTTTGCTAGGCCTAGTTGGTCTATGTTGTTCCAAATTCTTTCGCTTTCCTTGCTTTTGACAGCACAACATAATGATTGAAATTACTCCGAATCATCACTTTAAAAGTGTTTCAAGATTTCTTCTCACTAGAACAAATGTGGTAGTGAAATATGGTCTGGCATTTATACTAACCTGTCTACTTCATTTCTTCTCCTTTCCCTGACATTGCACCCCTCTGCAACACCATACTGTATATACCATTACATAGCATACTCATGGCTGCAAACAATATAATATCCTTCTTCTAAAGAGTGAAATCCTGAGAATATTATGCATCTGGTCAATATTCTGTTACATCTGGTCAATATTGTGTTCATACAAATCTAAATCAAATCTAAAATCAAATAGAGACTTATGAGGTTTGGGAAATGGGAGTGGGCGCTAAACTTTTTACAGAAAAGATTTAGATCAATGTCTGAACATCTTTTGGACCATAGACCAGGGGTAAAACAACAGTAATTCAACCGAGGGTGTGATATGATGATCCATGCCAGTTGGCCCTCGAAGTGATATGCACCTGTTGAAATATTGCATTACAGTCCCTCAGTACATCATCCACAAGATAAGGAGATGAGCGAAGTGAAGAGTCTCTAGTAAAACTTCATTAAGAGAAAATGTATTGAACTTCCAACAGATGCTAATTATGTTGTGAAATATATTTTGGGGCTTTTTTATTGCATTAGGTTGGACTCACAACTGGGACCATGTGGATTGTCGACCCTCTAGTGCAGGAAACCAGTGCTGCTAAATTACTTTTCCCTTGTTTACGATGATGTGTACGAAAATGTAACAGCTGTTGCATCCAATCTTATATCTTAAATGACATCAGTAATTGTATTCGGTAATATTGAATGGGTCTACATAAGGGTGACACAAGATTGTTATAAGCATTACATAATTCAATGATAACAGTTATAAACATTAATGAAGTGTCATTACTGTTTGTGAAATGTGTCATGTGATGTTTATAACAGGCTCATGTCACCCTTACAGTACACTGTAAAAAAGGATTTGTAATATTTACTTGAAAAATGTGTGGAAACTCGTTGCCTCAAATGAACCAAGTAAAGATAACTTGTCTCTTTCAAGTTATCTTTACCATAACTTGAAAGAGGCAAGTTATGGTTACTTAGCTTGTTTGAGCCAACGAGTTTCCACACATTTTTCAAGCAAGCATTACAAATCCTTTTTTACAGTCTATGTAGACCCTTGCAAATAAAGTGTTACCCTGTATTCAATGTCTTGTATGTTCAAAGGAGTAACAAAGCATTTCTGTCCTTAAAAGACCTCATGTGACAATGTGATTTTAGGCACATTGATAAAACTCTCAGTACCACTACTTTGGTTTCTGCCACACAAATCAAAACAAAACACTCAAGTTCAGTAGATTGCATATAGATTGCAAGTTACTTAGTGATGCTAGTGGGCTTGTAAACTTGAGGTTTTGTTATTGTTCTTAAACATATTATTAAAGGAGAAATCAGGTGTGAATCAGTCCGTAGCCTGTTGTTTACTGAGGACTGAGTTTACTGGGGACTCTCGGTAGGTAAAAAAAATATGATAGAATTCGATACAACACAGACTGAATAGTAAACCGGCAGCTAACACAAACTGAATGGAGTTCACTTTCAGTTTGATTTCCCATTTGGTTAATGTTCACTGCCAGTTTGCGATTCAGTCTGTGTATCAAATTTCCTCAAAAGTCTTTTTCGCACAGTATCCTGTGTAAGCTCCAACAACAAGGCTAAGGATTGAATCACACCAGCATAAATGTTAAGAACTTTGCAAGCTTAGTTAATTCTATGGAATTTGCCTTTCAATTACTGTAAGTAACTATTTTCTCCTGTTCCCAACAGGTGACGGGCATGCAGGTAAGACAGCTTTTAATTCTTGTTCTTGTTCTACTTTGGTGGCATTTTTTAGTTATTCTTGCTAGTTATGTAAATATCAAACTCTGTGTAAGTCTTTGAAGATCCAGGACATTAATGCATTTTCCAGGACAGTCTGTTGTATTGTTGGCGATGTTTGTGTTTGTTTGTGTGATTGTTTGTTATGCATAGCACTGGAGCGGCTAAAGAGCTTAGCAAAAAATTAAAATAGTTTGAAAGTTGTAATCTGAGTAGTAGCATTATACTGTATGGCACGGTGAACACAGATTATGTCCTTGCAGTTGTCCTCAAGGCACAGCTCCCTGATTACTGTAGTGCAGGTCAGCGTTGTGATGTGAAATGTTCAATTCCTGTTCTGTGATGGAAATAAGTCACATAACAAGAATCTCACACAGGATGAGCTTGGACAAGTCAGTGGACATTTTGTTTTCTGACAGCAGCTGGTCAAACTGATTAGTTAAAAAATGTGAATTTAGACATCAGAGCAATTTTCCAGAATATTGTTGGCAGTGTTGCTTTCCTGTTAAACATAATTGTATGCCTGCAACACTTGAATACCTTAAAATCAAAATCATTTAACCATTACATCATACATTATGCATTTTAGTAGATCAATTCTTTGTAATAGTGTGCACAATGCCTAGAAATCAAACTAGTAAAATGCTGTATGGCAACGAGAAGAGCAACAAATGATTTTGATATACTCGGTTGCCTGGATGGCAGTGAAGAATTATGGGGAGTCTAGGATTGTAATGTCATGAGCTAATTTTAGACCTCACTCGAAGATCTTCAGGTATCTTCAGGACAGGAAAATTTGCTTTAGCCCCTATGGGGCACTGCGCAGGATTAAGCAGGTATATTTACTTAAGAAGATGGATCATTTACCTTTGCCCCACCTCCTATAATTATCATCCAGTTGAAAGCACTGTACATCCTTAAAACTAAGTGACTTATGCAATGATAGTGCCTTGAAGTCTATCTGCTTTTAAATTAACATTTTAAGGGATTATACTAAGACCCCTGCTGCATGTTACAACTATTAATGTCTGTTATCCTAGCATAGCCTACATGCTTGCATGTTGTCACAGGTGCAGGAACTCATATTTACATTGTTACTGAATTTATTTGGATGGAAGGTTTAATATACAGTTTTATTCCAAAGTGGCTGCAATGTTTACCACTCCAGTGTTTGCTTATTTTCTTACTTCAAAGTTTATTTCCCACATACTAAGACCTAAGAAGATCAACTAGTTGTTTGTGCACTACAAAAGGAAAAACTAATGAAAGGATTTTGGATTGGCCTTGTCATGCATCTCCGATGTGCACAGTGATATCCTCCTTTTCAGTGTGAAGTACCTTCACTTCCTATAGCGGTTTGAAATGGTGCACTGAATCTCAGTACCTACTTGTACAGATCAGACAGTAGAGATAGCTGGCATGTTGGGTTAATTGTTGAGCACTCCTGAAATGTTTGGGTGGATATAGGTACAGGATTTCTCTTGTTACTTCACAGAGGAACACATTAGTTAGTGGAATGGGTATGGCTAAAGACATCAGCCGCGAGAAGGGCATTATCGTCGCTCAGCTCATCGGGAATAATGAAAAGAGAACTTTGTTTTTTAATTAAGGTTGGGCCTAGGGCCATGATTAGACCACTAGTCATTAATCACCCCAAGTTCCATTCAAGTGCAGGGCCAGTTGTGCCGGTGAACGTGAGCTGCACTATGCAGGAGTCATGCTGTGTTTCACTCAGCACTGTGGAAACTATGCCTGCTTTTCTCATGGTGTTGCACTGTGACCAAGTCTGAAAGTTTTTAATGCTCTGCACATTATGGCATCCAGACTATATTCTCTGGGGAGCAACTTAATGGCGTTGTATTGTACAGTATACAGGTACCTCTGCTTTGACATACTTTGTATCCGCTGCCTAAATGATCTGATTGATTGCCCATCTCTGATGGCAGCTTTTCTAAAATGTGAGTTGGAGCCATTTAAAGGCCTCTCTAGTTTAGCGTATTCTCTGGGCCATTGGAGGGGAAAATCTACATCTCTAAACGCTTTAAGCATTTTTACAGCAAATTCCACCACACTTATAATATGCCTGTTATACTTCCTCTCTCTCTCCTCTCTCTGGAGACATCAGCTAGCCTGACAGTGACTCATGAGATGGCCTTTATGTCCATATGCTGTGCTGAACTACGCAAGCTGTGCTGGGTGGGAAAGGATACTGCATATCCATTTTTCAGACTCATCTGGTGATTTTGTAAATGCTATCATGCAAGGAATGTGTGCTTACAGGTCACCATAAATTGGATCATGTTGCATGGCAAATTAGGTTGTTTAGTCAGCAAACAGTAGTGGACATTGGACTCACTGAAGCAGACCTTATTAGTTCCTGAATTGCATGATGCTCATAGTATTTTAGGGTTTAAATGTTTTTGTGGGTTTTTAGAAAGGGTAAAACAAAGAAAAAAACTGCATAATTAGATGTTTACTGTGCAAGGGCCACAGAATCTCATGCAATCAGTTTTATTTCTGATGCAATCCCTATGCTCAGAAGAGAAAAATGCATCCTCTCAAGGGTGGTCTGAAGCTTTGTTAACCTCTCTAGCTATACACCAAAAAATCCTCTCCTACTCCACATAACTTACATTCCTGGGTGCATATCCTCTGTACAGCTCATCCTGTGGCAAGGATTTCAGTGCATTTGTAGTGTCCTCTATCCTCTCAAACGTGTAAGGAAGACCATCTACAAATATGTGATTACGCAGTCATTATATAACAGCCGTATTGCATGTTAACGATACTGCAATAAAACTATGCATTGACACAGATGTAGACCTAAGTCAGCAGTAAGTACTGTGTATAAATGCAAGCTAACTCAAGCTACACTCAATAGCGTTGATGTAGTGTGAGACGCAGAGGCGGTTGACATGCTGTGTAGGACTCTTGTTTAGATTGTCTTGTATTTGTTGTCATGTTTCTAAATCTATTTCAAATCACTGTTTCATTTTCCGTCTATTATGAAGCAGTCTCAGAATATTGACATAACCACCACAGTAAGTCTGGTCTTGCAGGCTGTATGATTATCTTGCCTTTGCACCTTCAGATGATTGTGTGTTTGAGTGACAGAACATCATTGAAGCAAGACTTGCCTGATTACTGTTAATTGCAGGTTGAGTGCCATTGGAGTAGGCCTAGCCATCAAAATGAACGGAAAGTATACTGTTATGGCTGACATTCCTCAATTGACCTGAAGTTCTCCTAATTATATATATTTCACATGAACTCATGGCAAAGTTGCTGGCACTGAGGTCTCTAAACTGTGTCGTTTCAACACTGAGACTTGAGTAGCAGCTGTTTGCTTCCTTGTGTTGTTGTCACAAAGAACTCATGAATACGGATGAAGAATACACTTAGCTGGAGTAGGCCTTGAGTCTCACACCTGAGTTTATAAGAGCAATTTAAGGAAGTAGGTACTTGCTGCACTCAAACGTGAGCAGTATACAGTACCTCTGTAAGGTTGCGTGGTGTTGGCTGGAGATTAAATGTCGATTGTGTACGTAGCCTGAATTACAGCATTTTCAGTAAATGGAGTTGGATTCACACTGTGCATGATTGGATGATGGTCACGGCCACAGCTGAGTGAGCCACTGTAGGCATCTGACATATACATGTAGGAACCCTCCTATTTGATGGTATAGTGGAATCTGCTCTACTTTATTCCAACCACACACTTGCCATCTTCCTCAAGCAATTAAAATCCCATCGCTGTATATGTGTGTATGCACAATATATTGTACAGTACAAGACCCATATAAACAACATACATGCACGTAATTGGCGTCCATTTTAGTGCTCTCTCATGCCGGGTTCATAATCCTGTGTAATATACTCAGGAAGATGCCAGTAAACTAATGACCCAAGCCTCCGACAGAGCTAATTCATAATCCTGAATTGTGAAATGGCTTTTCGACAAGCTTTAAAGAGCATAGCATGTCCTTGACATGGTCCTGGCATAAGAGAACGATGGAGACTGGGAGGGGATGGTTGGCACAAACTCACACTGTGGTGTAGTTGCGGTAGTTCCCTATGAAATAGGCCGTTATTAAAGCTATGCTTCTGCTCCCCCTCGCTTTCACTTACTGCTCTTGGCTTGTCACCCCTCTTCTCTTTTCACATCCTTCAGCTCATCTGCCCTTCCCTCATTTCTCTCCTTTCTCTCCCTCACTTTGTGTGATCTCTGTCATGTGTTTTCACTCCTTTCTTGAACTCGAGAGTGGGAGACTTTTCTTATGACTTTTATCTACTTCTCTCTCTCTCTCTCTCTCTCTCTATCTATCTATCTATCTATCTATTTATCTATCTATCTATCTATCTATATATA
>JASCQY010000388.1:18188940-18191440 GCA_030264315.1 Sardinella tawilis
TATCTATCTATCTATCTATCTATCTATCTATCTATCTATCTATCTATCTATCTATCTATCTATCTATCTATCTCTGGTCTGCCTTTTCTCTATCTCCTGTCTTTTCAGCCCTTCAAGGGCTTATTGTCTGCAACCCTGGGAGCAGACACCCAGTGTGGCCAGTTCAGCAGTGCAGTATTCTTTCACAAATGTCAGATTCCCTCCTGTGCCTTTCACAGCGTGGCGCCAGTGGATTCGGTGACTTCTGTTAGCGCCAGAATTATTATTATTATTATTTGAAAAAAAAACATTCAGAACTGAAATATATTTCAGCATTTTTCACGATTGACTGCATCACCTTTGAATTTACTGTAATACCCCTTCAATCAATATTCAAGAATTTCAAGAAGACATGTTCGTTCACCTTTGGTAACTGCCTGAATATGTTGGCAAGTTGTAGCTATATTTTTTATCCTGAGGAAAGATGGCCTATCAGATTTTTTGTATGTCAAGTAGACTGTCTACTACACCCACAGTCAAAAGCTTGGCCCTGTCCACACCCACATCTGAAAGACTGAACTGGTCCCTGGCTGTCTGTGTCCACACTTCTGTTGCGGTTGACAGCCAGAGAGCCACTCAGCAGCCCGAGCTAAGGTTCACATAGCTTCTCTCTAACTAGGAGAGCCCCAGCAGTGAGGACACGACAGTCCACATCTCTGCTCTCTTAAAAAAAAAAAAAAAAAAAATTGATGGGGCACATGAAGACAGACTTGACTGTGCCATACAGCATGCCTAGTCTGTGCTACTGTGATTGTGACAGTCTTAGCTTGGCTGTTTGCGTGCAGACTTTCCCTCTCTGAAATGTTGTTTCAACATATTTTTGCCTCAGCAGAGAACCATACAACCACACTTCAGTACCTTTATTAATACTGCATCAACTGCAGCTCAACTGTAGATTAAAAGTGACATGAAATAGGTTGTTATTCTGGATACATTACACACTGTATGTACTTTACATTATAGATCACATGTATGTTATTAATATATCATGACATACATGTATCATGAGTGAGAAAGCGCAGTGTTGTGCTTTTTCCTGTTTGGATTGAACAATATTGCCTTTAATTCTTCCTGCTAGGCACGGAGCTCGACTCCTGCCCATGCAGTAGTGTAGGACTGGTGTGTGTGGTTGAGCTTCCCGCTGGTGGGCAGAGAGAGAGAGAGAGAGAGGGACCGCTCTGCCTCTGAGCTTGTCCCCAGATGGTGGGCTCTGTGCGTAGGCTGATTGCAGAATGTACCTTGAAGGATGTGAAATGTTTTAACTCTGTCTCCACTTTTTATTCCTTCTCTTGCTTCTCTCTGCCTCTCCTTCTCCTTCCTTCCTAACCTCACCATGTCACTCTCTCTGTTTTCACCAGATTGTATCGGGATAGACTGTAACCTTAGTAAGTGATTCTTTTTTATACATGTCAAAAAAAAAACAAAAAAAAAATCTCAAAACTGCATACGAATGCAAATCTCTCTGTCAACCCCCTTTCCCATTTTTTATTCCTCCCTCTGGTTTCTAAATGACACTGGAAATCAAATTCACGGTTCATACCCACAGTGATGCTAAGACCTCGATCCTATTCATGAGATGACTCCTCCCATGATGCATCATGAGTCCTTCAGCTGTTTGTATACACAGAGATTCACCGAGCACTTAAGTCATCATTCTTTCGCCACAAGTCATTATGCAGTGCCAATAGAACATGCGCCATTTCATGACCAGGCAGTTATTACTGACATTATTGATCACCACGCCCCAGGCCCCAAGGTACCGTGCTGCCCTTAAGACAGGGGCCGGTGGTGTCAAGGTAAGTCGTGTGTCATTGGACCGTCTGACCGGTCCGCGTGCTGTGTCACGCCAGAGAGGGTAAAAGCGGAGCTCAATATTCTATGATCTTTGGTCACGCTGTGTGATTGAATTAGGCTGTTGTACAGCAGGCACTGTAGGTGTTGGAGTTCTGAACGGGCACATGGAAAGGCGTGATTCAGGAGCCTCAGTGCCATTTCCCTGCAGTGGCCACTGAGAGGCGCTGTAGGCCCGCGTTCTAGCGGTGGGGATTTGAGGACTTGAAATGTGCCTCACGCACAGAGACGGCAGACAGAGACTCCTCAGCAGGATGCACCACAGTGAATAGCATTGTTCTAGTTGTCAGTTCATTTTGATGATTAACCTCATCAGAGAATGATGTGACATGTCAGTTTGGAGAAAGGATACCCATGAAGGGGCTTTCAGCTAATTCACATAGCAGTGAAATTGAGAGAGCAGACGATGTAATTCATTGGGACGGTTTGTAGATCAAATCAGAGATCTTCAAAGATGCACAGTAATAGTTGAACGTTTTTGTACGGGAAGATAAATACACAACGCATGGTGTCCACACAATAAACAACACCGCTCCCATTGTGGCTGTCATGTCACCCCTAACATAGTGCTTTATAGGCCTGTCAAACATATTCAGACGGATGGAGGTTT
>JASCQY010000388.1:18193940-18211696 GCA_030264315.1 Sardinella tawilis
AAGCACCTGCCCTCTGGCTGTACCGCGCGTGATGGTGCCTCTCCGCCCCGGCAGGTAAGGGGCCCGAGACGCTGCTGGCCGGCCACAAGCTGAATGATAATGAGTGGCACTCCGTGAAGGTGGTGCGGCGGGGGAAGAACCTCCAGCTCTCTGTGGACAATGAGACAGTGGAAGGTAAAACATGAAAGAGCTCATGGTGAAAATGCTCAGAACAATGTACAGTCATGGAGCCAATAGTAGCAGAACGACTGATGGATTTTATGCAGTATATATTTTATTCCATAGTTGTTTATTCATTATGTACAACATTATATATTTGAAATAACTATGTTTAAAAGCACAGCTGAAATCAAATAAAATGAATATCCTTCAATATTTTACATAATCTCATACAGTGTGAGTATATTTAAACAGCCGTGCCATGAAAGTAGCATATTTGATCTGTTTATAGTGTGCTTGTACTTGGTGAATAAAAGATGAGGTTGTTGTGTTCTTGACACCAGGCCAAATGACGGGCGCCCACACGCGGCTGGAGTTCCACAACATCGAGACGGGCATCATGACGGAGCGGCGTTTCATCTCGGCGCTGCCTTCCAACTTCATCGGCCACCTGCAGGGCCTCTCCTTCAACGGCGTGCCCTACCTGGACCAGTGCAAGAACGGCGACATCTCTTACTGCGAGCTCAACGCCCTCTTTGGCATGCAGCACATCGTGGCCAACCCCATGACCTTCCGGAGCAGGGCGAGCTACGTGGCGCTGTCCACGCTGCAGGCGTACGCCTCCATGCACCTCTTCTTCCAGTTCAAGACCAGCAGCCCCGACGGCCTGCTGCTCTTCAACTCGGGCGATGGCAGCGACTTTATCGTGGTGGAGATCGTCAAAGGGTGAGCCGCTGTGTTAGTCTGTTTCTTTTTTTTAAAGGCATAGGACATTACTCCTAACCAACATTTTTTTTAATATATACATATATAGATTGTGTTTTCATCATCACATTGTTCCTTACAATCTTCCTGAAGTCTGTTTGGTCAGTGTGTGTATGTGTGTGTGTGTGTGTTCACATAAAACTGGTGGTCTTACACCTGGGTTCAGGATCTATAAATGGCAAACGAACCATAAACAGTTCAGGGTATTTGACTTGTTGATTAGCTTTTCCAGAGGAATGGAGTGTAATTTGATTGGGTGTTGTTTACAAATCTTCCATTAACCAACAACCAGAATCACAGATTCATAAGATTCACAGATTCATAAGATTCATAAGATTCACAGATTCATCTCCGTGCAGATGATTGGGGGAAAAGACATTGTAAAGCACGGAATAAATTTGTTATTATTTTGAAGTGGGATGACACCAAGATTCCCTACCTGCTCAGTCTGTGAGAGGTGCGAGTGAAGTCTTTGCACATTCCCTACAGACACTACCTTTGGCAAGCGTCAAGGTGTGTACAAGACCTGATCACAATGCAGAGCGAAAGTACTGTACTGTAGGCAAGAAGAATTAATTGGTTCTTAATAAAAGGTGTAAAGGCAAGAGTGAGATCATGCTGTTAATTAACTATATAGGGATATTTCCAGGCTACAGATGCCTGCTTAAAGCAAGCTCTACAACGGGGCTGCAGTCTTGTTTGAATGGATTGTTCAAGTCTCTTAAAGATCTTAAAGATTTTTTTTTTTTTTGAAAATTGTAAGCTGAAAATTGTAAACTCTTCTGGACCTGACATGATGAGTCATTCAGTTGTTTATTGTTGTAGTTGTGAGGCATTAAGATGCACAAGATGGAATCCTGTAACCTACTGTCCTGTACGGCATTCTGCCTAAGACCTACAGTATTCGGAAGTTTGAGTGCATTGAGTTTGTAATTGCTCTCAACAGCAAGCATAAACACTGAACATATTGACGCAGTTACTATTAGGCTGTATTGAACAAACAGTCATTTCTCTCCAGTGAAGTTCGTAATGCACACTAGCAGCACATTTTCAACAGGACTGAATGAGTCATCAGAATGCATAGCTAGTCTTGACTGCACCTGTGCTGGACTGACAGAGGAATTGGCATTTCGCAGGTTCATCCACTACGTCTTTGACTTGGGCAACGGGCCATCGCTGATGAAAGGATACTCGGAGAAACCCCTGAATGACAACCATTGGCACAGTGTGGTGATCTCCCGAGACGACAGCAATGTTCACACACTTAAGATTGATACACGCACTGTCACTCAACATTCCAACGGCGCCCGCAATCTTGATCTCAAAGGTACAGACCTCCCCCGACTGTTTATCAAAGCATTTTTCTTTTTTTATTTCATAACAATTGAGTGTTAGCATTCTAAAGCTGCTGCTAGTCTGGTTTATGTGGGTGTAGTGGTTAAAAGAGGTGGGTGAACTACAAAATCAGCGAAGTGGACTATGTGGACTTGTTCCTGTATGTCAAAGGATATTACAGATAGAATATGTTTTTGTGGCCTTACAGTAAATATCTCCTATTATGTGGTGAGAGAAAGTTTCTCTGCCCTGCACAGTTAGTGTGTTAGTGTAGCCCATGAATCAAACGTTCTCTCATCTACTGACAGCACTCAGTGACCTCGAACAACACCACTACGGATTCAAGTGCTCTGAAAAATTCCTTTACAGAAAAATTATTTGGGGAAATATTTTCATGTAATAGACACAGGGGACATGCAGCCACATTGTAAGGAAGAAATTTACGTACTACCATTTTACCATTTCCATGAGACATTATTATTCAGTATACAGTATGTAATGGATCTGTTATTTAATGTGAAATCAAATATGTCATGCATCCATGATTGCATGTAAAATGGCAATATTGACATGGTTTAGCAATGGTAATTTCTATGTCTGTGCATCAATACATTTCCTACAGGATGTATTGATGAAAATAATTGCAGGGAAATCATAGTTATTGAAAACATTCGGGGTAATACTTTATTTTAAGGTTCACATATAAGCCACCAATACATACCTAATTAATGCCTGTATTAGTGTTGTTAGGCAATATCAATCATTTGTTATGCGTGTATTCACAAATTTCTAGTTCATTATATATTAGGCCTTTATTCTTGATATTATCATAATAATGACCTAGTAAGCGACTATCTCTACTTACCAATACGTAATAAGTGTCAAAACAGAATATGTATAATCTACTAGTATTCTACAACTGGTCTGCCACTATTTGTGATTTACTCAGACAGATTGCTAGTGGGTTATATAGTACATATCCTCTACTTATTAGTATGTAGCGATCATGGCTTACTAGATCATTATTGAGATCAAGAATAAAGGCCTAATTAATCATTAACAAGAAATTTGTGAATACACAAATGATTGATATTGCCGAACACATGCCTTACAAGTCACTAATACAAGGATGAATTAGGTAGACCTATTAGTGGCTAATATGTGAATCTTAAAATAAAGTGTTACCATATTCTGCAACAATGCTTAGTAACAAGTAAGTAACTATTCACATTTAAAATCAAGACATCTGCAATAAGTAAGAAAGACTGTAGTTATGTTCTGAAAAATTCAGAAAAGATTAAATTCCTTACATGTGTCTTTGCTCAGGATGAAAAAAACTTGAATAGGCTACTGTCATTGTTGTTGTTGTTGCCGAGATGCCACAAGAAAAATGAATAGCATGTGAGGAACAAGAAAACTATGTTTCTCTCCAAGGATGTTCAAGGCTCTCAAGATATAAGTGAATGCCTTTTCACACTGACTGACCCAGTAAATGTCTGTATTTGAGGCACACATACAGTAGAACTTTCTAAAAGGGAATAAGCCTTATTTAACCTTGAATTTCAGGCTCGATCTTGTAGTCATAGGCTACTGGATGTCGCTCACCATCATTTTGCAGTTGTGAAAGGCATCAAGTATTTCATTTCCTCATATTCACTTACTGGTGAATTTTAGGATCTTTCAGTCTGTTTTTCTTAGAAGAGCTGAGAGCCGTTAGTAGAATCCTTCTCCAGGAACAGATATATGTGCAAAACAAAAATTCTTTTAAGTAAATGGTTGAAATAATAACTGGTTGGTGATTACAGATGCAATGCTTCTGACCTTCTGAAACTGCCACGTCTTTAGTGAGCATTGACTGACTTGCAAATGGGATTTTTGAAATATGTTTTTGGCCTTTGGAAAAGAACACCTCACAACAGGTACAAAAGGTTCATCACATGATTCTTCAATGCATTAGAATAAATGTTACAAAAACTAGCATCCAGTATTTCTTGAGGGGTCGTTTACTGAAGTCAAAGCTATTTGCTGTATAAAGGCAGGGCCAGGTTCTCAGAATATTATTTCATTTGCCTGCCTTTTATGTGTGTGTGAGTGTGTGTGTGTGTGTGTGCGCGCGCGCATGTGTGTGTGCGTGTGTATGTGTGTGTGTTTATGTGTTTCAGTGGATGCACTCTGAAAACTAAGAATGTCTGCTAGCCAGAGATAAATATTATCCTGACCCTGTCCAGAGCTGATGAAAGAGCCAGGGGTCATTTCTGGCTTACAGAAACCAGACTGGTCCTCCGCTGTCATAAATAGCCTTTGGTCACACTTTAAGTGCATTTTTGAACATGTGTGTGTTGTTTTGAGTCGGTATACCCAACCTCACCACGTTTATAGTCTATCATACTGACAGACTTGAGTTACGATTGTCTTATTATATGTGTCATAGCATATGACTTGCTGCCTGATTTCTAAACTGATATTTCATACATGAGGTATATTGTTATTCTCCTATTGTCTTCCTCTAGCTCTAACTAGTCTTATGAGGGTAGGGTCTTGGGACCCACGGGATAAAGGTTTGCAGTCTGGTCCTGCCCTGTCTTTTCATGTGAATTAAGCACAGATTTCTTGCTCTAATGAAGCAAAAACCATTTAGTCTCTGGACTGCAAAGCAACCAAAGAGTCCCCAAAAGCCCAAACCTCATCTGCATTTGCAGTGTAATAAAGCAAATTCAAATAATCCAAAAAAACACGGTAAACCAGCAGGTTTTCCTTTTTTTCCTTTCTCCTGCTGCAGAGTGAGTATGCTTGCTCCAAAGCCCTTTACAGATCAAAAGAACCGCCTTACAGTGTGTGCCAGTCGTAATTGTTCAGGCAATTATGTCTGAGAGAATGGAGAGAATGACTAGGATCCTGCAGGGTATGAGGTTGATTCTTGTGAAGTACAAAAAAAAAATTCACCAAGGATTGGGTTGTTTTTTTTTTCTTTTTCTTTTTCTTTTGGACAGCTGTAACGAGATGGTGGATAGTTGTGGTGTGGTTGGGCTATAATTGTTGGCCCATTATGACAAGATACCTTTTGAGCACCCTATGATTTCTTTAAAAATATATATTTCACACATACACTTGTAGGATTACAGTATGTGACAGGGAAAGTCCCACTAAAAAAGGATGATCAGGAGAATCAGGGATGAGATTTGGGGAATGAGAAACACTGTTACTGGTACTGAAACAAAAGTGCTGTATGTTTGTGTGTGTGTGTGTGTGTGTGTGTGTGTGTGTGTGTGTGTGTGTGTGTGTGTGTGATGTGTGTGCGTGTGTGCGTGTGTGTGTGTGTGTGATGTGCGTGTGTGTGTGCGTGTGTGTGTGTGTGTGTGTGTGTGTGTGTGTGTGTGTTGTTTCTAAATAAACAAGGTTCAGACTGAAGGAATGGCCACGGTCCATCATCCATCTCTGAAATGGCTCAAATGTTTTCTTTCATATAATAAAAAAAGGTATTGGACTTGTCAGCCCTCATCAAGCATGTTTGGACTGAGATGTCAGTTTTCTAATTCTGAGGGAATTTCTGCACCTGAAAGAGGTTGATTTGGATCCCTCCCCTCATTCACAGTCACCACCATCTGCCACCGCGGCCGATTCACTAAGAGGGCGAAAATGTGTCATTTTGAATGTGTGAGAATTTAGATTTCAGAATGACTTCCAACAGCAGCAGTAGTGATCACTGGATCATAGGCAGAGCAGAGCAATGGTAAAGGACCAGGCTGCAGGATTCAAAGGGATCTATGAATGGTATATATTGTATAATGTATAATTGTATAACATTGCATGATCATTTGGAATGATTCATTACTATATACTTTACTTATTTGGCACTATGCAGAATGACCCTGCAGTACGCATCTACACAGATCCACCTCTCCTAAATCACAGTGTTGGTGTAGGCCTCCATTTTTCTTGGTAGACCAGTAGGAATAAACCAAAGCACTTGGCTCTAAAGTGGCCTTTTGCATTTTTATGGCACTTGGCAGCCTACTGTCCGTGCTTGAAAAGAGAGGGCTTTTAGTTGCTTTGCAAGTCAGCAACCTCACCATTAGTTCCTTTAAATCCTTCAAACTGTACCTCCAAAGTGGTGCCAAAGCTTATACTGTATGTCTCAAGATTCTTTACATCTTAGAATCGTGACTACATGGTTCCAGATGGCTCCGCTAGGTTCTCTATTCCAATACTATATGGGGTCAGATAAGCACAGAACAAGCGGTGCGTGTCAGAGATGTTGTAGCATTCATTCAGAATGCAGTAAAGCAGTGAAACATGCTGTAGTCTAGGGCAGATGAACAGCAACCGGAGAATGATTGCCAGGAATGCTTTACTGAGACCCTCCCCCTCCTTGTGTCAGATTACTGAGAAAACCGAAGTCACAAGCAATCCTGAAGAGACTTCAAGATGGAGTAATTATGAAGAGTGTCTTGGAAGAAGGATTTGAAACAATTAAGATGCCTAGAAGGAAAGGTGCCGACAGAGCAGGACAGGTTGTAAAGCCATGTAATTGGGCTCATTTAACTTTTAACAGACAGACAGAGAGAGAGGGAGAGAGAGAGAGAGAGAGAGAGAGAGAGAGGAACAAGTGATTCTCAGTAGCCAATCAAGGACAACAGATGCTGTTGCAGCATGTTCAGGAAATGACCATATGTGTCACTGCTTGTAAGTGGAGACACATTTGTGGGTCTTTCCGCCAAAGCCCTGTTAAATTGGATGAAGATCTTTCTCACAGACACTCTGTCATCTTCCAAGATTTTTGGTAGTGAGAATAGGCACAAGGGGACTCTAGGAAAATAGGAGCCATTGAAGAAGAACAAAACATGTGTCCTCCCAGGCAATCACTCCACACAAGCATAAGGCCATGCAGTGTCATAGCCAACAGTCTCAGGAGATATATGGCACAATTCAGAAATCGCCTGTCAGTTATTAATGGCCAGGGCCATTAACAGAGGCTGGTGATGTCACTGGTGGAGAACGGCCAAGGCAATGATCTTACGTATGTTGTGATTATACAAAAGTCATCGCATGGTGTGTTAGAGTATTGCACAGCACATTATGCCTAGAATTTTACTCATGGTATGAAATTAGCAAAATGATTCAGGGAAGTAGCTAAACTAGCTTTGATTCATGTCTTTTCATGATGACAGTTGCCTGCCAATGAAATGATGACCATATGTAATGTTTGGATGTCATACTAAATCGATTTTGCGTGTTGATATTCGATTGACATCAGTGTTGAGATATATGGCTGACACATTGTTTTAATCCTGATCCTGACCATACCCAGTTAAACTCGTATTCCTCAACGCTTTCAGAATATCTCCGTCAGCATCTTGCTTGTTTGTGTGTTTGCAGGGGAGCTATACATTGGCGGTGTGGCCAAAAACATGTACGGTGCGCTGCCCAAATTGATTGCCTCGCGAGATGGCTATCAAGGCTGCCTGGCCTCTGTGGACCTGAATGGGAGACTGCCCGACCTGATCGCCGATGCCCTGCACAGAGTGGGCCAAGTGGAGCGTGGATGTGATGGCAAGTCCAGACAGTGTTCACTTCTGTCTTTCTATCATGTAACATTTTGATAGACGCTGTGAATGCATTAATTGATTTCTTTAGTGCATTTCATGAAGAACGTATAACATTTTAATGCATCTTAGGATAGATTTATATCCATTCAATTGATACATTAACATCTCCTGTGTAAGTTGAACATATACCATTTTAATGAGCTACATCTTGTGAAAAGATTGATTGATTTCCCTCCCTCTGTGAACTCTGCCTGTTTCTTTTCCCACTTCTCTCTCTTTCCCACATCTGTCTCTTTCTCACTCACTCTATCCATCTGTCGCACTCTCACCTATTCTCTCCATCTCTCTGTCTCCTCTGCTTTTTCCTTTAATCTTCTTTCTCTTATATCTCTTTCCCTCTTCCCCTTGTCCTTCTCCCCCTCTCTTTCTCCTTCTCTCTCTCTCTCTCTCTCTCTCTCTCTCTCTCTCTCTCTCTCTCTCTCTGTTCCCTGGCTGCAGCTGGGCCAGGCACTACGTGTACGGAGGAGTCCTGCTCCAACCAGGGCGTGTGTCTGCAGCAGTGGGAGGGCTTCTCCTGTGACTGCACCATGACCACCTTTGGAGGAGTCTACTGCAGCGAGTGTGAGTAGACTGCCTTTCCTCCCAGTCTCCTTGCCTTGCCTCAAGAGAACACAGCCGATGATATTTAATACACTAGATGAAACACACACACACACACACACACACACAAGCACACAAACTCACACACAGACACAGACACGCTCACACACACACACACACACACACACACACACAAGCACACAAACTCACACACAGACACAGACACGCTCACACACACACACACACACACACACACAGATATATTTGATTTCATACCTTACAGCACATCAGATGGTAAAGACAAGTATTTATTAACCAGATAGCAGCTTATGAAAGAAACACATCAGATTGTAACATGTTGAAGTGCTGATTTGAAGGTCCTAGTGAGTTGAAGCTCCACTTCCTGCACATACAGCTCTTGGAAAACATAGCATAGCGTGATTTCAGATGGTTTGGAACTGACATAAACACAACCTTGTGTAAATGATGCCGCCTTGTACTGCAGCTGAATGAGTGCTTTGGAGCAAATGAAGGTAGGTGAAGGTGAAGAGGTTATCCTGTGTTGTGGATGGATGAAGACCACAAAGCTCCTTTCCTGATTTTTATGGACGACGAAGAAGCAACAGGTATGTATGTAATATATAAGGAATGGTGAACGTCCAGAACTGACCATAACGTTTTTTAATCATAAAACTTTTAATATCTCCTAATCATAATCAACTCACCTTTTAGCAATAAACCTCTTGAGAGCAAACTAACAAGCTAATGTAAAAGGGGTTTGGGGAGGGTTTGCCTCACTAAAATGATGCTAACGATCTCCATAGCTCTGTGCGTGTATGCGCACACACACACATGTGTTTGTGTGTGTGTGTGTGTGTGAGTGTGAGTGTGTGTGTGTGTGTGTGTATGTGTGTGTATGTGAGTGTGTGCGTGTGAGCATGTGCAGGTTTCCAACCAAGATAAATGAAACCCCAGGAGGGGAATTAATTGAGCTGTTTGCAGTGCTTTTGCCAGTGTTTTGATGTTTGATTTTTTTCCGTGAGGCAAAGCAGTCAATGTATTGCACTCTGCATGCCTCAGGTGTCCTTTTTACTGGATTATAGTCATAAACCTGCTCTCTGCTATCATTCGCAATCCGCTATCGCATTGGCTGCTTTTAGCGTGACATGAGGTCTGCGTTGCATTGACTGATCATATCTTTGGCTAGATTAAGCCGTGTATGATAGGAAATTGTAGCGTCACATTTTGATACCACCGAAGCGCTGAAATGTTTCCCGATAGTGGCAAGACGTTGGGGTTTCCATGCAGGATATTCTCCTTTACTTGAACTTAAGCATGAGTCATTCAGTGCGTCAACAGTGTGGGAGATTTATGGTACTTCAATTCAGCCTTGACCTGTAAACTGCACACATGCAGTTAAAAAGAGTAGGCACTGTTATGCTCAACAACTCTGGACTCTGAAAGAGCAGTTTTTTAATCCAGACTGGATCTGTACTGCTCTGTGCTTGACCTTCATAGGTTTTACTGTAAACTCCTTTTGATTGGAAGGTTATGTACTCTGTCCTCTTACTAAACCTGAGTATTGACACATAGGACCCAGTTTGATTCAGCTGCACACAATTGCAGGGCAGTTAATGAGTTGTCATTATTCGGATGGATTATGTAGCCAGTTTCCATGTATAGGCACAGATTCACAATTCCAGAGTAACTGTCAAAAGGTTGACAACCACTATAGAAAAAAAGAAAAATAATTAATAATTAATTAATCTAGAACATCCATCATATCTGTATCAATCAGTTTATTTGTTCAATCTATTAATTTAGAATTAAATTAAATCAGATTTTTTGAAAAGAAAATAAATATAATGATCAAAAATATGTTTTTTTTTTTTTTTTTTTGCCTTCTCTGTCACTTACTGATATAGCAAACCTTTCCATGGAAGACAGCTTCTCCTCAGACAGGAAATTGAATGATGAGCAAAATGCTCTGAGATAGGTCTGTTTTTGCCTTTGCCAAGCATAATTGCCTCTCGTAGCCCAAAGATTGTGCAGAGTAACTATGCATTCTAACTACAGCACCACGTGAAGCCTCAGTTGACTAATGCTGTACATAGACTTGGCTCTCCCCTTAGGTAAGGGCTTAACAACACTTGGAGAGCTGTAGTTCCTCAACGATTTCCAGTAAATTAAAAAATATATGGCCAATAAAGTCCTCGTTGTTCATCTAATCATAACATTTGTGGTACCGGGCACAGATCACACATCATATTAGGTATATACTCAATGACTCCTGGTTTTATTAAATCTCAAAGATTGATCTTAAAATAGTGTGTGGTTATTAAAGGTAAACACCATGCTTTTCCTGTCTCCCATTTCCTCTCTACCATCAGCAGTGCCCACTTAGGCCTGCTCTTGCCTTTCCTCCTCTTTCTTTTGTTCCAAGTGGACAATAGGTGTGCAAACCACATCCGGGATGCTTATTATTGTAGAATAATTGATGGTTAAGACCTTGCATGAGCTTTGCATGTAAGAATTTGATATGACTTGTGAGGTAGGTCAGATATGCAGCATTCTTAAATGATTTCTGTGTTGCTGTATATTTGCTATGTGTTGTCTGAGATATGTCACCGTTAAACATACATTCCATAAATGGCACCTACTGTAGATTCCCATATGGGTCTACACCTTTTCTTCCTGTGGAGAAAGAAAGAAAAGTAAAGCCTTCTAACTCTTTGACACCTGGTTGAGATCACACCACCTTTTGTGCTGCTGCTGAACAGCTTGGGTCATGCTTGTAGCACTCTGATTAGCTCAGACCTAATAGAAGAGCCTATCGTCAAAGTGCACCGGGACACGGCTGCTTGTCCCAGCTGCTATTGTCCGGACTGATCCAGGTATTCACCCTCCATGTCACAACATCAGGAGACGTCAAGATGCTGGCCATGGGGCTGACTTGAGAGCAGTTCATTAGCCTGAGAACACACTGTGAAATCTTGTTATTGTCTAGCGGGATGGAAAAAGGTTTAAAAAATGAAGACATTTTTTAATAAGAGATTCGGCGAGGAAGAAAAGGTCAATGCCTGTCCAGATTCAGATATTGAAGAAATAATTGGATGAGACCAGCGTGTGGCCACTGCTGAAATGGCTCCAGAAAGGCAGGATCTGATTCTTGCGGCAGTAGCAGGAGAGGGGAGCACACCTGTTTGGCTGTCCTACAGGAGACTGTGGCAGAATTGAAACATATTAGCTTTGCTCTGTTTTTTTTTTCTTTTTTGCATTTTGGTGATATCAATGTAGTCAGTCAGTCAGTCAGTCAGTCAGTTCGCCAGTCACCCCAGCACGGAGGAGACTAAGCTGACAGAATGAGGGCAAATGTTTGATGGATTTTGTATTGCGGCCCTTTCACCGTCAGGCCCTGTTTTATTTTTTTAAGACGTCAAGCGTGTGTACTCTGTGAATGATTGAACAGCCGCCGACTCTGCCGAATGAGCGCTTTAGGGTGAACGGGAAAGCGAGCTCATTTGGAAACCCCAAAGTCAATGTTGTCAAAACCCAGATGAAAATCCATAATCGTTATTTCCGGTATCATATTCAGAATATTGCCAGTTAAGTAGGTCATCTTTGCTTAATAACAACTGCGGATCGTAACAGCTTAATGAACCATTATTTCCATACAGTACTGCATGTTTAAGAGAAACACCGCTCCTGGCTGAACCTGGCTTGTGTCATTGTTAGCGCTGGCTAAGAGTCTTTTGTAACACAGAGCTTACCGCCCATACCGCAATGGGGGTGGGGGGACTTCACTCAGAGGTAGTTACATAAAATGCAATCCATTCATGACAAATGCTGTAAGCAATTTCTTTTTAGACCCCTTGTGTGTGATACAATGATAAAATAACTCTTTAATGATAAAATAACTCTGTTGGATAGGAAATTATCCCATCAGTGTGTATAAATAAACTGTGCAATGAACTACAATAAACTGTAAAATAATAAAAAACTGTACAATAGTAAAAGTACAATATTTTTATAGGAAATAGGAAATAGGAAATTTTTATCATTATTAAATGGAAAACTCAATACCACTGTACGTAGATTTACATACTTATCCTGCTTAGTCTGTTAACCCTAGATATGTCAAATTGATATTGATATGTTTAGACATTGAAGTCTAGTCTAAGATATCTTTAGTAAACCCTCCAAAGCATGTTTTCATTTGCCAATTTGGACTTTGCACCTCTGAATGACTCCCCTGACCTTTTTCGACCTTTAGGCACCCTCATAAATATGATTCATATGATGAGAGGAGACGATAGCCCTCAGCTCATTAGAGGAGAGCGGGCGAAGAGGCTACGGAGAGATAGCCAGATTGGTATCTATTGGCATCTGCCAGTGGGGAGGTGGTTGAAATATGAAAGGCTACATTTGATGCTCTGACACAAGTGAATGTGTGAGTCTCCCCCCGTGGCGAGCCTGTCCACTGAATGATGCATTCTTTGAAAATAGCAGCAATTAAACTGAACTGGTGGATTTAAAATACAGTCGCAGGAACCTCCCATGTATCCAGTCTGTTGGGACACTGTGGTTTTCATTGTCAGTGTTTGATTTTTTTTTTCTCCTGCAAGTATGATGAATGTCATCATAAGTGTTTTCATACTAGCCCCCTGTATGTCGGTCGTGGGCATATCTGTCTGAATTGAGGAGAGGGCCTGCGGACGCACCTGCAGTCGTAAGCCTCTGTCAGTGTACCCACAGCAAGGCGCAAAAAGAATGGGTCATGCAGGCACGTAGCCTAAGCGCTAAGCCCCCCGAGAGAGATCTCCCGTAAAGTCCAATCGTTGCCCATCCACGACCCCCACAGAGCTCACTCCACGGCTATATTTGTTCACGGCGGCGGCGGCAAGCGCAAATGATAAATCATCAGCTTCCACAAGTATAAAATATATTGTATGATTTTTAACAGCGCTGGGCTGCAGCCTGCAATTTAATAGATTTCGCCTCCCCGCTGCTCTCTAAAAATGTCCTGTGGTTGGTGTTATTAGGAGCTGCCCTTGGTGGTTTTGAGCCGTTTTATGGATGCTTTATTGTGGCTCCTGAATAACCCTTTTAGTCACTGTCATGATTGGAACTTGTTAGTGCTAATAGTTTTTGCGCCAAGGGATTAAATTCTTGTGGATATATTGTTAGTGTTTATTTGCTTTCTTGTGACATGCCGTTTAATGAGATGTGTCTGTGGTTCCTTTGTGCATCTTCAGCTTTGAGTTTGGGCTTTCTCATTATCTACCTCTTGCTACGCGTACAAGTGACTCAATAGGCCATTTAATCAAATGGGGACAATCAAATTTACTTTTTAAAAAGTGTCTTCTAATCTTGCTATTAATTAATTTTCCCTGCTTCATGAGCGTACAGGAATGGGTTGTGGGATATTTCCCAATTGTTTTTTTCTTGTCTCTCTAAAAACACTTACTTAATTTAATCAACTGAAGGAAGTGTAGAAAATGTGTAAAGCTGAACTGATGAAAATCAATAATTTGCCCATCTGTTTGTAATACCCAAGCACAGTAGGGTAATATTGTGACTCAAAACAAACAAAAGCATTAAGTTAAATTACTGTTCTGTTTTGCTTTATGGCCACCATGAAATAAATGCCTACACCTTGATGTCAGAACATAAAGCAAATGGAAGTGTTGTACAGTCTTTTCAAAGAGAAACAGAGAGAAATGAAGCATTCAGTGTCAACAAAACTCTTTGTGTAAACTGCTAAATGAGGCACTCACTGAGCTATTCATGTCACACTTCCATAACTTCATTGTACACAAGTGAAAGGATAGAGGAAGGAGAACTAATTCTCATTTACTTTAAACAGATTCAAAAAATGTTAACACATCTGAAGCCCTTTTATAAAATGTCAGTTAAGAGGTAGTACATTCTGTCATAACCTATATTCTTTTCTGTGTGTGCCTTTCATAAAATCCTGAAAAGACTCTTATATATTATTTAGTAAGTAAAGAGGCAATGGTTTTATCCTCAAAAGGCCAGATATACCTCGATGAAAATGTTGCAAGTTTATAAAGTACAACAACCAATTGCTAAATAGCTGTGAAACCAATTTCTCAGGATTGCCCACAGCAGCCAGTTAACATAAAAAATGTGCAGTTGGTTGAATAAAATTATAATTTAGCAATGTGTGGTGTCTTTGCCCAGGCAACAGCATTAAAAACACACAGAACACATTTTATTGTGTGTATGTATGTGAATCTGCTCTTTGCCTGTGGTGTCATCGATTATTATAATTTTTTTCTGTCAGATACAAGGAAAGGACATCCCAATCTGGCCATTCACAGCAATGTAAATGCCATATGCTATCCCAGCACGACTGCTGCATATTGCACCTGTCTACTCTCCCTGCCAATATCTAATGCTAGTTTGATACAGTGTACAGTAGGCCTCTAACCTGTCAGCCATAAGTCCCTATCTAAGGCTTGACTGAGTCTCTACTCACAATTTTCAGAAGATATGCTTCATCAAAAATAGCTTTGTTCCTCATTTTCTGTGAGACTAGAAGGAAATATATTGATAAGTGTGTGTATTAGCTGTTTCAGAATGTGCTTTTGCAACTGCAGACATGGCAAAAGGAAATGAAAAAAAAATATATATATACAGTATAACATTTTTGTCATTGATCAAAAAATGTATTGCCTAAGAAGCCTAGTGGTCATTACACTCCCATTTTCTGTCTTCCATGTTTCTCCCAGGGATTGTTGTTGTCCACCTGCTGCCATTGTGGAGGATAGGATAGATCCATCCTAGCAGCACTCTCTCACACCTGAGCAGATGCTTTATTGCAGTTTTCCAAGAGCGCATTGAGTGAGAGCATTCTCCGCTGTAATAAAACACTATCTCATTCTCTTGCTCTCCCCCATTTTGTCTTATCTACACCTCCTGTAAATGAACAGGGGACCATAAAAGCCCCGGCATTCAGCTAGCTCCCCCTCATAGTTCTTACTAAATGTCAGAATCATTAATAGCTATTGATTTTTATACAGCGCCCTTGCTGCCACTTGCACAGATCCCTATAGCAACAGGAGTGAGCTTTGGGTGGAGGGTTTTCCCTCCATACTCCTGGTGTTATAGACTTTTTTATATCAAAAGGCAGATATTGCACGGTATTAAAAAAGCCTATCATTAAGACATACTGCAGGTCTGAAATTCTTCCACTAGGAATCATCAAATTTCGACTCGGAGAATAATTGTTGTTGACTGGCTTTCAGAGACTTACTTACAGAGGCTCAGTTAAAGGAGAAATTATTATGCATTGTATCAAACCAGATTTCTCCTTTAAATGAAAGGGTAGAAAAATGAATTAAGTCTCTTTTTTTCCTTCAAAAATGAACTGAGTTTATTAACCCTCTACCTTTGCTAGGCATTAATAACCAATCCCATAAATAATTAAGATGCATTAGAAGGCCAGGCCCATAGCGAAGTGTTTTTTTTTTGTTGTTGAGGTTACTTGTGTATAGCCTCTTAATTGCTTCAGGCTACCATTAGGTCTGAAAACAGTGAGTAAAGGGTAGTTTGCATTTAAGCTAATTAGACAACAGTGGCAAAATGCAAACAAAAGGATCAGACTTTCTTTATTTGGTAAATTGAACAAACTTCTGGGCACCTTTAAATCACTATATTTATTTCAATTTAAAAAATGCAGTCTATGTGTGTTTATACTGTACCTGTCTATGTGTTTCTTCTTCTTATGTAAATGTACATTTTCAGTTGTGGTTTTAAAAACTGGTTTGGTATTGATCAGTTAAGTCAGAAACAATCTCTGTTTTAGGCCCCTTGAGGAGTGTAAAACCTTCTTTGACAACTTCTTCACATAAAACTCACCGATCATTTGGACAGAATCTCTTCCTCTCTTCATGTACATCAGTTCTTTCATCAAGATTTGATTAGCGACTTGTCACAAGACTTGTCACCAGTAAGCATACAGTATCTCAGCTGTCATCTTTAGCATGTAAAGTCGTTAGCATATTTAAATAATTTATTTGCCATTGTTTGACACATACAGAATATTGTGTTATAATATCATCCGCACATATTTCTAAAATGACTTCATCCTATGTTAATTCATCTTTTCACTCATCTGTCTGTCTTTGGCTATTACTGGCTGCAGTGGCTTTGCCTCTTCAGTGTTGACTTCTGCTTCATGCTACTCAAACTACTTTCTGTTCCATGTGCAACCAATAGCGAGATACAGTCAGTAAATGTTACACTGTATGTTATTTGAACTTAATAGAAAAGGATCAATGTTAGCAGGTCAGATATGATGATAATTCAAACTCTCCCTCAGTTTTAGGTTTCCTTGAATAGATTGCATACTTTTCAGCAAACATGATGAAAATGGTATGTTGCCCATCTGGAAACCATATTGTACGCATGCAGTGTACAATACAGGAACACTGCACAGATTTCAACACGATGCTCTGATTTCATTTGACTGCAATAAAGAGAGTACGCTCCTTTACACACACACACACTTGCATGCATACACAAATAGAAACTCACACACCAACTTCTCGTCAGCCATATGCTGCTCTTGCCAGTAGCACTTGTTGAGATAGGGACTGCTCCTCCTCTCCTCTCTCTCGCTCTCCTCTCAAGCTGTCTGCTGGGAAGAGGAGCGCATCTCTGACACATCTCTGGCAGCTGTGCACGTAATTGGCCCGAGTGAGTTCTGGAAAGGGCCCCGGCGCCAGTAGCACTCAATGCTCAGTGCAGGACAATGCTATTGCTCACACACACACACACACACACACACACACGCACACACACACCTGGGACAGGGAGTGGTGGAGAAAGAAGATCTAAAAACCCCGGCATGCAGGCGTGCAACTTTCAGAACAGGGCTGGCCGCTCGTCCGCTCATCACGCAACAGTTCTCGGCACGTGTCAGGTCTTCAGCGTAGACGTTTGCGTTTGCCCGTTGACAACGCTGAGCCGCTCGAGCCTCAGGCTGAGCCGCTCGCCTGCTCTGAAGTGTGGTCAGATGTGAAGAAGGCCGTGCTGTACTGTAGTGCTGCTTGGTGCAGGGCAAAGGAGCCTGCTCTTCACGGACCGAGCGTGCCATCTCACAGCTGGTGTGTGCCCCGAGCAGGGAGAGGCTGGAGCAGCTGGGCTTGAAAGGTTGACTGTACACTGAGCGGAGTACAGAGGTGGAGGAAATGGGAAGGGACAAGGTGGATTTGGCTTCCAGCATTCATGCCCTGAGTCACACACACACACACACACACACACACACACACACACACACATACTGTACATACACACGGAGTGAAAGCAAGAAAGTCACACAGC
>JASCQY010000388.1:18218544-18229873 GCA_030264315.1 Sardinella tawilis
TGATTTTATTAAATAGCAATGACCTGTTTACCCTTGGTTTCACATGTGTCTGTGTGTGTGTGTGTGTGTGTGTGTGTCTGTGTGTGTGTGTGTGTGTGGCATTATTTTTCTGTTTTTTTTCATGGCTTTGAATGTGTAATTTTCATATTAACTAACTGCATGAGCCAAACCAGATTGCTTTAATTGGATGTTAGTCATTCTGGGTATTCCGTCGTGCCAAGAAAAAGTTTTGTCTGATTCCTGTCTATGTATTACAGCACTGTATGCCCTACATGTTTAGGTAGACCTCGTAACATTTCCAACGGACTCCACCATAATTTTCTTTCTTATGTTGGCATTTGGCTAGTCTAGACTGTGCTCAGCACAAAGGGAAATGAATTCATTTGAGTCCAGAATGAAAGGTGTAGGCAGCCTTCCTCATCAGCATCAATAGCAGTAATATTTCTTTTGAGAAGAGTTCTTCCCAGCGCAGGGACCAAAGCAGCAAAACTGAGCAAAATCTTCTAGCTGTGTGTCATGATGCACTGTACCACACCGTACACTGTACATGTAGCCGTTAATTAACAGCAGACAGACTATTCGCAGCATGCCCAGCCGAGCGTTAGAGGTTGCGCCCACTTTTTCTGTATTCTACTTTCCTGTACGTTAACACACTTGCCAGAGGTCCTTTTGAACTAGAAATTACTCCACCAGGGTGGCCTTTTTGCTTTGCCGCCGTGCTTTGCTGTAAGTACATGCCTGGTTGGGAATGGCAGGGCCAAGTGCAGTCGCATGCAGTGGCGTAAGTGGTGTTGAGCGGTATTGCTCTCACCTCCACCGGACCATCCAGCTAAATCACTTTAACAGCCCGCCTCACCGCTGAATGGACCCATAACCAGATAATACGCCGCAGGCGGAGGCCGCTGGAACCCACTTACAGCGCGAAAATCCACAGAAAATCCACAAAATTGTTTCCTGCCAGTGAGGAAAAAGTCCAGACTGCACAGAATAAAAAACAGCATTTTTCTGGTATAAAACAGCTCCATATGAGGCTATAGAGTAACTTTATTTCACTCGAGTCTTTGTGCTTGTAAGGTAAATGTCAATGATATGTGTGTGTGTGTGTGTGTGTGTGTGTGTGTGTGTGTCTATGCTGCTGTGAGCTTGACCCCAATGGGCGTGGGCGTGCGCTTGTGTGCATGTGGCACTCTCTAATAGTCCACCTTGCCATTGATTCAGTAGTGTAATATCTTCCACTGTCTCCCTTAGGTCAACAAAGTAGCCTGAAGCTACGGCTCTGAGAATACAAAACACTTTGTGAATACTGTATGCGCGGCGGAATACCTTTTAAACCAGGTTTTCCGCAGCGCAGCACAAACCCTACGGCAGTGAAGCAAGCCTCGCGTCCTCCTGTGGGCGTAGCTTCGCCAGGAACAAGACAGTTGTTGTTTTTAATATCAGAAATAATATAAGGAGGCTTGTAAACATCGGGCGTCTATGTTTTCTCATGGTCTGGTGTCTCTGAATATTTGCCTGCTGTTTGGCTGCTGTACACCCACAAGCCACAAGCCTCCCTGGCTGCCAGGCTCCCCTAAAGAAGGCCGACTAATGGCGATGTACGCATACAGTATCTCCGACTTCTTCGCCACGTGAAGGGATTCTCAATTACTCACTAGATGAATATGACTACGGCAAGCAAAAAAAATGTATGGTTTTATTGGATTAGAAATACAACTACAAGCCTTAATGCAGAAAATCCATTTCGGGGGATACGCCTGTGCCTCTATCTGCGGATGTGTGTTAGTCTCACAGCTTAGTGGTCATTATGGACAAGCAATTCTGCCACTTGTCCCCCTGCTTCTCACCCCGCTGCACTTCTCTTAATGTTATGGATTGCCTCGGCCCGGCAGTCTCTCATATTTTACGGCCTAATAGAAATGATTGAAAAGGCCTGTGGATCAGTATGCATTGTCATGCGTCCGCTCTGAATTGGTGTTTAAAGGGAGGGTGTCTGTCAATAATGCCCTTCATCGTTTACTCGCCATGGATACGGGCGTGCAAGCATTAAAATTACATCCCCTCTTCTTTAATTCATTACGGAGAGCAACAAAATAGCAATATTGGATGCTTTCCCCAGGAGGACAAGGAATACAAATGCGTGGGCATCTCTGTCTCGCTCTGACGTGATCGCTCCAGTCTTTTGCATCCAATCATACAGTCATACCATGATGGAGGCCATGGTGGCACAGCTGTCGGCACTGCAGTTTTCCAAGCAATTGGCCTGGGATTGAGTCATAGTAGCCGCAAGCCGCTGTAACTCACTGTGGATAAAAGTGTCTGCTAAATAAGCCAGCCATTACCTTTGCCACGCAAATACAATGATTTGAAGCTGCAGTGGGGTGCGTTTGTGAAATATCATATCATAGGGTTTGTTCTCTTGAATGCAGCTTTTCATTCACTGGCATTGTATTTATTACACCATCCAATCACGCGAGTTGATTTGCCTGCTTGCTTCCCACAATATCAGGACAATGCAGTGCTCTTTCAGTGTTCTTTCTTTTTATATTCTGTACGCTTTAGCTTTTATGTTCAGCAGTTTATATTCTGTAAACTTTAACTTTTATTTTTATGCTTTTACTTTCTTTTATCTACTGCACTTTGCTTTTATTTTTGTACGGCACATTGAACTGCCTTTGTGTATGAAATGCGCTATATAAATAAACTTGCCTTGCCTTGCCTCGCCTTGCTCGGATGTTTTTCCACATCACATCAATGTGGTTATACTGTATCTTCACATTCTGTAGCTGTATGTCATTTTTGGATGTTTGAATCTAAAAATAGTACTGTACACATGCGTCCTTTAAGGAGTTTAAGCCTTTTTATGCTTATTTATATATTATTAAACAAGGCTGTTGATGTGGTACAAGACCTGTACTGTAGGTCGTGACCTACACGTCTCTTCCTTGCAGATTTACATAACTGGGATACAGGAGCGTCCGTGTTTTGACTTCCCACATTGAGCTCACTTGGGGAGCTGTGGCACGTGGCGCATACGGTACTGTAGGGTAATCCAAGCCTGTTTACGTTCATGCCTGACCCTCTAAGGAAAGAAGTAATGAGCTCAATTGACCATCCTGCTTCATTAGGAGTTGTTGAAGCCTCATTATATAAATGGCTCACAGTGTGGTCAGACGGGGGATCCGGCCCATTTGTTAATATACTTTGAGAAGGTGTTGATTAAAACAGGGCCCAACATACAGTACAGCCACCCCCCTCGAGCCTCGAGTGTTTGTGATGGAAATGGCCGCCGTCGGATCGGATGTGGCATATACACATCTAATTACTTGGAGCCGAGCTATTTTTGGTCCTCTGGTGGTGTGTACCGTAGGTAAAAGTTGTTGTCTAGGGCTCTGGGGTATGTCTTCCATAGCCAAGGGAATTGAATGTTGTGTTGTGTTGAGCAGAAGTTTTGTTGGTAAACAGCTTTAATATGTGGCTCTGAAGTAGACCTCTCTGGCACTGCTCAGTGAGTAGGTCCCGATAGTCGAGAGCGAGGGCTGCCTTTCTCTGCTACCCAACAGGGTGCCCGAAGCTCTGGTTGAAAGGCCGCCTCGCTGTGTATGCTTGGGTGTATTTTTGTGCATTTGTGTGTGTGTGTGTGTGTGTGTGTGCGCGCGCGGAGGTGGTTTGTGTATGCTTTTAAAAGTCAACAGTTCTGATAGAAACTGCCCATGCAGTTTGGCACAGCAGATTGTCCCTTGTGGTAAAATAGCACACCTGAGCAGGATTCACTCACGCTTGGCAACAGTGGCCATGACTTAGATATTACAGTACTTTGCTTGCAGCTCCATCTAAGCTGTTGTAGTTTTTTTTTTTTTTTGTACGTAGAATTCAGCACAGTCCTGTCGCAGCCAAACATTGTCACAAGCTGTATGAGTTGTTTAGAAGCAGAATTGATGATGCCCTGAACAACTCCTAGTGTAGTTCACAGGCACACCCACTGTATATAATTATGTTGAAATGTCACGTCATTGAAAATACAGTCCTCAATAGCGCTTCAGCAAGGTGCACAGTAAGAGGCCATTCCTTTTGAGTCCTTTTTCCTCTCAGAATATGCTATATAAATGTGATATAATTCAAGTTGCTTATAACCCTGAATATTAAAATGCTGAGAAATGAAAATCTGTTTTTTTTTTTTAAAAGTTCCCTTTTCAAAAGACTGTTAGTGTTAACTGATGTGTGTACTGATGAGCTCATATCCCTGCGACAGGCTCCTGCAAGGGCAGTGGAGAATAATTTGAGTGCACGGAAAGGGCAGATTTGCGCAGCCACCCAGTGGGGCCTGGCAGGACCAAGCTTTGCTGCAGAGGCAGCCGGAGTGGAACCAGAGCTCAGCCGGAGCTCAGCCAGAACTGGAGCCGTACGTCTCCACCACTTTAATGAGTCACTCTCTCCCTCCCCCTCTGCCGCTGTCCTCTCCTCTCCGCACCCCTCCCCCTCGCAAGAATCAGGATGGCTGCTGCTGCGGGTTCGGCCACGATTAATTGGGAGAGAATGCAGGGCTAGTGATGTGTTTGTGTTTGTGTGTGTGTGTGTGTGTGTGTATGTGTGTGTGTGTGTGTGTGTGTGTGTCTGTGTGTGTGTGTGTATGTGAGTGTGTCAATGTGAGTGTGTGTGTGTGTGTGTATGTGTGTATGTGAGTGTGTCTGTGTGTGTGTGTGTGTGTGTGTGTGTGTGTATGTGTGTGTCTGTCTCTGTGTGTGTGTGTGTGTGTGTGCGCCAGGTGATGTGACTCATCTCGCGGCAGCAGCAGTGGCAGCAGTAGCAGTGGCTGCCTCCATCATGGAGGTGAGGGCAGGTACTGCTTGTACTCCAAACCCCATCTGTCCCCTTGGCTGCGGCAGTCAGCCTCTCAACAAGCAAGTCTGCACACGCGCCTCTGAAGGTGTTGAGTGTCAGGCAAGAGACAGCCACGCCTCGAGCTGTATTGTTTTTCCTTTCGCCTCTCAAACTGGTCACATCATGTGTGTGTGTGTGTGTGTGTGTATCTGTGTGTGCGTGTGTGTGTGTGTGTGTGTGTGTGTGTGTGTGTGTGTGTATCTGTGTGTGTGTGTGTGTTTTTCCACAAGGAGTCACGTCTTCTTCCAACATCCTTTCACTTCGTCAGCTTGGTTGGTGTTTGTCTTTGTGTTGAAAGAGTGTGGCTTGTTTAAGGAAGGGGAAAGCTGTTTCTGCTGGTATTGAAGGCTGCTGTGTTCGATGGAGCCACAGAAATGATAGCCCAAACAGAGATCATATTTATGCTGGAGGAAGAGGCAGGCGGACGGATGATGTGGGGAGAGAGGAGATGAGTGGGGTGTGTGTGTGTGTGTGTCAGGGTGTGTGTGTGTCAGGGGTGGGGGGAGTGAGGGGGGGGGGGTGCTATGTGGACACACTCCCAGGAAATGAGAGGCCCGGAGACAGCTGACAGTGCAGAATTGCGTTGCAGCAGAGGGAGAGAAATGACCAGCTGTCTCTGGGGGTCTGCCATGCACTCAGCAGGCTACCCACAGTGCCTTCGCACAGGAAGAAAAAAAAACTGAGAGAGAGAAAGAAAGAAAGAAAGAGGAAAAACGTCAGCGGTGGCGGTGTAGAATGACAGTCCGCTTGTTATTTTTAAGTCAGACAGGGCCCCCCCCCCCTCCCCCTTTGCGCTCGCGGTGAATATCAGCTAAAACACCATTTCACCCTAATGCACACTGGAGTCTGAAAATCCCCCCTCTTTGGTTACACATTAGCAATAGAGTCAGCAAGATGTGTCTGATTGTTGAGGTGTGGCCAAGGCTGGTGCAGGGAATCGATCATCTGTGGCATCGGCTCCCAGAGCCCATTGCCCAGGAGAGAAATGAATATCTCCCATCAGGGCCGCTGTGAGTTGATAAATGGGGGCCGGGGAAGCCCGCATTGCTCATCCCCACCTTAGCCCTGCCAGCATTAGCATTGATCTGCACTGACATATTACTCATGGGAATGACCTCGGCCAACTATGCAGAAATGAGCGTTTTGCTAATTTCGTTTGCGCATGTCTATGTGGTTTTTTTTTCTTTCTTTCTTTCTTTCTTCATAGCTGGAATAGAAATGCAAACGGTCACTTGGTTTATCAGGGTCGGCACCCGACTGTTTGTTTTCTCCTTGAGCCTGTTTGGGGGATTATTTTTATTTTGGAATAAAGGTATTTTTTATAATTGCTGTTGATTTTGGTGCCACTGTGATATTTGCCTGAAGACGAGGTGTTAAAGAAGGTGCTCTCAGCTCTCCGCCTGCTCTTGGCAGACGGGCTGCGTTCGTCACCTAACCCCGGACACTGGCCACATCACATCCACGTCTCCTGTCCTGTCCCAGGCTGAGCTGGGGAGGCTCGGGGACACAGGCACAGATAAGGGCTGTCCTCTCCTCTTCCAAAGCTGGACTCAGATGGCTGGCATTGGGCCCCCAGGCCAAAAGGGGGTAAGGGTGGTGTGTGTGTGTGTGTGTGTATGTGGGGGAAACCACCTGAATCACAGATCAGGGCCGGTCTGCTCCTGAGTTGAGCTGACAGGCTCACCCAGGGCCTGACTGGCTTTTGCCCAAACACCGCTTCAGCCACCACAAGTGCAGTTGGGTCAGAACGACAGAATCACACACTCACTCTCCAACACACCCAGGTTCACCCACGACTTATGGAGATATACACACTCTGAAGCTCACACTGTGTACTGTGTGTGTGTGTGTGTGTGTGTGTGTGTGTGTGTGTGTTTGTTTTTGTATGTCTGTGTCTATCTGTCTGTCTGTGTGCGGAGGTGGTTTTGTATACTGTGAGTAAATGGTTCTGATAGAAACTGTCCAAACAGTTTGCCACAGCATATTGTTCCCTGTGGTAAAATAGAACACCTGAGCAGGATTCACTCACGCTTGGCAGCCATGCCTGTGGGCCTCTCTGCCATTGCTGTATTTTACTAGCAGCTATAGGCTATATAAGTTAGAGAAGAATCTTGGGATGAGTAAAGAATTTCACATAATCGGGCTTCACTCCGCCATCGTCAGGAGTGGTCTTTTACAGTTAGCCAGCATGACCGATTATGCCTGATATGAATTCATAGTTCAATTTATAGGCTAAACCTATATACTTATATAGGCCTATAATGTCAGGTCTCCATGGTATTAAGGTAGGGCCTGCACCTGAATCATGGATAAGGACTCGTCTGCTTCTGGGCCAAGCTGACAGGTTCACCCAGGCTGGCTTTTACCTCTCTAGTTGTCACAACTGCACGGGTGTAAGAACAACACACTGTTTCATAATCACTCTCCAACAGACCCTTGTACACACGTACAATACACACACATACACACACAAACGATAGTTAATCTAACACTTGTATCCACTCTCAATTGCTTGGCAAATTAAACCGGTAATTTATTATTAATTTATTTTTATATAATTTAATTTATTTTTATTTTATTTATTTATTTAATTTATTTTTATATAATTTAATTTATTTTTTTTACTTTTTAACTTGCTTATGCAAGTCTCCGTATTTCCTCATTATCAACCATTTAAAATAGACGTGTTCTTTGCACCACTTTGCAGTTCAGAGAATTCAGTCATTTTCTTTCATTTAGAAGGCCGCAAGCAACGCATAAACCAACACATAGAGTATGTGTGTGTGTGCACACAGACTTGTTGAAATATACATTGTTTCTGAGTACACGCCAATATTTCCACTCCTAAACTCTTGTCTTTCCTATTGATTTGCAATACTGTCATCACTGTAGTTTGCTACTTTGTTCAATGATGCCTGCAAATAATTTTCTTTATCTAATGGAAATCTGATTAGGTTTCCTTTTGCATAATTTCATACTTTTAGTTGGCCTTGGAACTGTCCTATTTTTATCCCATCTAAACAAAAACAATAACACTTGATTGTTTACGCGGTACTGAGGCTGATCTGCTATGATCTGCAATTGGAAATGACCATAAATGGCCACAGGGATTGGCCTTTGATTTTTAAGGAAAAGTCCAATTGTAAGAAATGAAGTAAAGTCATTGCCTTACCGATGAATTAAAAAGCTGTCACTTTGGAAAAGCCGGTCGGCTTTTATGGGAACATTAAACTGACACTGCAGGCATGTTGTAGGCCTGCCTGAAACTCATTTACATGCAATGAAACACGCCATGGATTTTTCCATGTTTATTATATTTTTTAGTGTGTTTTGGCATTGTGTTATAGAACGCTTTCCATTTTGACAGTGGTGCACAGCTTACTCTGTTCACGTGAGTAAATATGTCATTCATTAACAGATGACTGTGACCGATCAATGCGTAATTGACAGTCACATACTGACACAATGCTTTGGCATTGAGCAGTTTTGTAAAGTTAATTAAATTTTGAATTTCTTTATTCGCTACTTTGCCCCATTTAACTCACATTCACCTTCACAAACATTCTTGCTTCTCCACTGACTGTGCTTTTGTTGAGACAGCTGATGATCCAGTATGCCTCTGACAAGTAAGTGAATAAAATCAGTCTCAAAACGAGACTTTTCTCTCTGTTTACTTTTCCTCCCGTCTAGGCTGGAGCTCTCCTTGACGTGACTTATTGGTCTTTTTAATTGACTGAAAGCTTCGAGTCGAAAGATCTTATCCGTCATTCTCCCGGGCTTTCAGCGTACTCACTCACCACATCGCCAGGATTATGTGGCTTTTTTCAGTTTAGGCATTCATGTGCCCTCTTTAATTGGATTTATCCCTAAGTGTGTGTTTCATATCAGTCTGAATAAGATTAAATGGACCATGATTAGTTCAAAAAGCAATAAAGAGCTTTGAGTGGAGTTAATTGAAACATAATGTTTAGAGGGGAAAAAGTCAGCTGCTCTCCCTAAAGCAAATTAACGCGTTTCTTCTCCCGCTATCCGAACGCATCGTCAGACCATCTATGAAAGTGTTCCCTTTTCAACTGTGGTTGCTTGATATATTCTAAACAGAATGTCTCGACACTTAGCGTATTGTTGCTTTGCTATCCCTAGTGAAAGACAAGCATGACTCACAAACATCCAAACATTTTTCACATCTTTCAGAATTCAGATGGTATAGCCAGCACCACTGTTGCATGGGACGCTGTGGTACTCCCCCCGCTGTGATACACACCAGTGCTAGCGACAGAGCACAGAGGAGCATTGTCTTAACACCATGAATTATTAAAGAGATGCCGCATGTACGATAACGTCTAATCTGCCAATGTGCATTAACATTTTACATCAAGTTCATGGACCTCCTCCTGTGGTGAGATGCACTGTGCAGGAACAGAATGCATTCGTTAAGCATCTAAGAGAGAGTGTCTGCAGCAAGGGGCTGTACAGTAAGAGCCTCTTCACTCCACCCTCAGCTCCACCAGAAGAAGCTTGGTGTTAATTTGAAACCCTTCTAGAGACCTCATTATTCTTAAGAGCATTTTCAGCCTGATGATTGATGGGAAAACTTTATATATATTTCAACTTAGTTCTGAGATTGAGAGATTGAGGTGACAGTGCTACACTATGAATTGTTCCCATTATCTGTGTCTACAAGGCAAGGCAAGACAAGGCAATTAGCACATTGCATACGTATAGGATATCAATGTGATATACAATTTAGAACAGCAAGCATAAGACAACAGTACACACCATCAAGAGTGATCAAAGCATAATAACAAAACTGAAATTGCACAGAAAACCTAAAAACTTGCCATGCTGTGCAGTGTTGGATATCCCTGGCAATGCCGGCTGTGGCCTCCCTCATTGAGGTCTGGTGCTGTTGTAGTATAAAATGGCACAAAGTGCAACTGCAAATGCATATTTACACGTCCTTTGGTCTCATTCACATACTGCACATTATAAGAGGGACATTTTGTGTGAACATATTTGCATCACTACTTACAGTATACAGTACAGTATTTACAGTAATACATTTTTTTCAAACATGAGTTTTAATTACTGTAGACAGTAAAGCCTGCACTAAAAACATCCGAATCATAAACTGCCATCAGTGGCTCGATGCATTTTTTAAAGGCCCCCTTAAGATGATACGACCAGGGAAAGCAGATTATACAGCATTATACAGTACAGTGTTTATGTGTTTTCTGTCCATGCATTCATACATTAAGTGTGTTGTTGTTTTGATAGATCCGCCAGGCGTCACAGTCTGAGACAGTTGCAGTAGCTATTTTAATATACTGTACGTCGTATTTGGAATCTTCAAAGTATGCGGATCTGTTTTAAGGGAACATGATGATTGGCTTTGACGAGTGTAAGAATGATATGATACAACATTTTATTTCTCACTCCCTGCTCGTAACGAGAAGCCGAGGCCACAATGGGCATTATGAGCCAGCCTGCAAAGATTAAAGGGAAAATTTGAATATTGTCCTCTATAATTGCATTTTTAATCAGTGTTCAGCACACTCCCCACTACCACCAGCACCACCACCACCACCCCTCCCTCTCCCGCTCGCTGTGTGGAGGGCCAGGACGTGAAGTTTCACTCGGCGCCATTAGACTCGCCCGTTTGTACACATCACTCAGCGAGAGTGTTTCATCTCCAAGCTCCCGCTTTTATGTCAATAGGTTGTGCACTTTGAGATCAAGGCCGCCTCTTCTGTCGCTGTGCCAGGAGGACTGTGCGCGCTTCTGATGCGTTTGTGCGGGTGGGAATGCTGTTCATCATAAGAAAAAGAGAAAAGGTTCTCTCTCACCCTCTTTCACACACACACACACACACACACACACAGACACACACAGACACACACATACACACGCATACACGCACAGATGGCAGGGTTTATTTTCATTGCCGCACCTGGATCTCGTGGGGTTGGCATGCAGATACGCGCGCGTGGCCGCCTGCCCCGAGCGCCCTGCTCGCTTTGGGCCCGCCTGTGATTGATGAGGTGTGCCAACCCATGGCGCCATGTGGCCAAGGCACCGGAGTAACACAGGGGGCAACGTGTACTTCATTACCCACGTGCCTCCACTGCCACTTCCAATACCGAATCACCACTTGCTCCGCTAATTTCCTCTGAGGCACTCTTGGGAAATGGCATTTATTCCAAGAGTCTCAACTGAATATTGTCTCTGGCCTCCACTTAACTCCAAAGAGTGGTCTGGGAGAAGGGGGGAGGGGAGGGAAATCAGTAGGTGACTCACAGAGTTTGCCTGGATTAACTGGACTGGACTTTCAGTGCTGGCCAGCCAAAATGCCTGTCCTATCCGTTAGCAAGTCTGTCTTTTGGTATGTGCCCTTCCTGCTCTGGGGGGGGGGGGGGGGGGGGGGGGGGGGGGGGGGGGGGGGGGGGGGGGG
>JASCQY010000388.1:18250520-18263162 GCA_030264315.1 Sardinella tawilis
GGGGGGGGGGGGGGGGGCAAGAAAAAGAGTAAGGTCCATACATGGCAGCTCCACTCTGATTGCCCCCACCCCACCCCACCCCTCCCCTCCCCCCCCCTCCCCTCGCTTGCAAAGCCCTACTAGCCACAGTGCAGTGGCTGCTATGGGTTTTGTTTGGCTGGTGATTTATACTCGCTTGTCAAATCGTGGCCTTCGGTTTGCTAATCATGTTGTTAGTAAGCTTAATGCATTACCAGCCTGGGCAACACAAAGTCAAATACATGTATACTGTACAAGTCCTTAAGCATGTGTGGAATGGGGACATCTGTGATGCCATCTGAAGTGCAACCCTCAACAGACACGAAGGGTAGAAGTTGGAGATTCTGAGTAAGGAGAACCAAGTGGACAGATAGCGTTTGCATTCCAAGATACTGTCAGGTTTATCATCCTTGATTTATTTCCTAAAGGATTTAGGAAGCTGAGACGACAGCGAGAGGGTTGGGGGTTGGTTGGAGTAGGGGGGGGGGTTGTCTGTGAAACAGAGGGGAACAGATCCCATCTACCATTTAATGAGGGGCCGCGCTCTCAAATATCATCACTTGTGCCCCACTCCTGTCGCCCAGACGTCGAACTGACAAACTAGCTGCTTGAGCAGGTTACTCATTGGTGTTGCTGCATATATTTGTCATCAGATGGATTGCAGTGCCTGGTGTCCCAACGCAGAGAGCGAGTTGCATAGAGAGAGAATGATCTAGAATGCGCTGTCAGCTGCTCAGCAGTTTTTTTTTTCTTTTTTTTTCGGTTTCGTTTTCTTTTTTTCCTCCCCCTACTCTTCTCGGGGGTGACATCCGGAGACGGCGAGGCAGAGCTCATCACACACGGCTGTCAATCAAAGCCCTAATCACGCAGAGCCTCCTCCCTCCCCCCGCCCCCCTCCCTTCAGATAGAGTGGCCCATATCACATTTACATTTAACCTTCAGCGTGTTTGTACAGGTTAGTTAATGCATTCATCTTTCTGTGTGTATGTGTGCTCACTGTGAGTGAGTGAGTGAGGGAGTGTGTGTGTGTGTGTGTAACTGTTTAAATAACTGTGTGTGTGTGTGTGTATGTGTGTGTGTGTGTTTGTCTGAGTGATTGTGTCCCTCCGTGTGAAAGTAAGTGTTTCAATAAGAATGTGTGTGTGTGCGTGTGCATGTGTGTGTGTGTGTGTGCGTGTGTGTGTGTATTTGTGTGTGTGTGCATATCAAACTGTGTGTTTCTGTTGACTTAAGTGTGTATGTGTGTTATGTCTCATCATATCTGTGGTGCAGTTGTCTGTGGCTGCTGAACAAGTCACAATGAGGCATGTTCCTCATAAGCACATCCACCCGTGCAAGCCTGGGGGAGCCTTCTATTTTTACCATTACTGTTTTTTGTCTCAAATACATGACTGAGACAGTCTGCATTGCAGGGTCCTCCTCACTTAGCACTGCTCTCTCTGTTTCTCTCTCTCTCTCAGCCTTCTTGTCTTTCTTTCTTTCTTTCTTTCTGTCTCTCTTGTCTCTCTGTCTGTTTCTGTTCGCACCAGCCTCTCTCATGTTTTTCATGAGGCGTCTATTCTGAGCTAATGGAGGTGGCCGACAGATGCTAAGAGGCACGTGATGATGGCTCGGCGCTCCCAGAATAAACCAGGAATCATGTTGTCTGGTGTGGTATATTGGTGTCACTCCCCTGTGTGTGTGTGTGTGTGTGTGTGTGCGTGTGTGTGTGTGTGTGTGTGTGTGTGTGCGTGCATTCAATGGTAGTGTTTGTTGATTCTGAGGTGTGTAGCGGAGGTTAGAACCTGTGATGACAGTTCCCTGTGTGTTGACTTATTTGGCATTCTTCTGTATGATCACGGAACGTACAGATGTCTGTTGACTTCTGTGAAATTTGTTTTTGTGCATTTTTGCATACATTAACACCTGCCTTTCTGTCCTTTGAGATAAAAGAATAATGATTAGTAATGTTGAGTAACGTTGTTAGAATGTTATTGAGATATTGAGATATTGAACTATTGATCTGTTGAGCTACCTTCTGACATTGATTTTTTTTTTTTTTGGCGTAACCGGTGAAACACTAGTCCGTCTCTGAAAGCTCCACACAAAATGCCTGTGAATATTTTTTCCCCCTTTTTTCCTTGGTGCCGATTGGAATTTATTTCACCTTTTGTGGAGCATTTGGCAAGCGCTTACCTACCCACTGCGAGTAGTGAAAAGGCAGCGAGGACTGTTTTCAGCATGATTCCACTTCAATAGAGAGGACAAGAGAGAATATCAATGCCTGACAGTGCATTTTGGACAGCCTAATCTCTCCCTGACAGGCCCGACTGGTCGCTCTGCCCTGCCAGTATACCCGCTCCTCACTTAGGCTTCCCCTCACCGCCGCTGCTGCTGTTGGAGGTGTGGATGTGGGCTGGGCTGGAAAGCGCTGGAACACAGCGGATAGTCTGCGCCCAAAAGCATTATTCCTTTATGCAAGCCGAGCGGAGCTGCAGGAAGATTTGGATTAATCTGTTGACTCATTGCTGCCGGGTGTTTTGCGGCGGCCCTGGCTGTCTGCAAACAGGGCGGCGGCCCTCTGTGCCGCGTTCCACTTTCTCAGGCCCCATGTATGTCTGGATTGGGGGGTAGGGGCGTTGGGGAAGAATGATCACGTTTTTGTTTTTTTTTTTGTTTTTTTTAATTGGGTTCTTCATACATAATATGCCAGGGTTTATACTGTGAGCAGCACTGCAGTGAGCCGAGAGTAAAAATAAATGTGAATCCTGAAAGGGAATCTTTCGATGAGATTTAAGCGAATTATGTACAATTACGCACAATTCTTTTTTCAGCTTTTCAAAAAATTGAAAAAAAAAATGGAATAAACAGTTTTTAAAGGATCCTTCATCCATCTTTGATCCTTTGTGATGCATTGCAAATTTAGCAGAGACATAAGCCAGGGTCATATTTCTTTTGTTGGCCTATCTGTTTACAGTAAAAGAAAAAGAGAGAGTATTGTAAATTGAGAGTATTTAGCTCTCCACACTCTTGCAATGTAGTGAATTTCACCTAAATGTATGAATTATTTGCTGCCATCCAGCACATTCATTATAGCCCAGTGTTTTTCAACCTTAGGGTCGGGACCCCAATGGGGTCCCGTGGAATTCAAATGGGGTCCCCTGAAATAAGTGAAATAACTAACAACACCCCACATACAATTATAAACTTTGTAAAGACAGAGAATTTTTCCCCAAAAAGGTTGGGAACCACTGTGATAACCTGTGCTGATACACCACCGACTTATTAATCAATTCAAAGGGAACAGCAGAAAATGCTCAGTGTCTTACTAACATATACTATTATGTTGCTCCTAACCTTTAAGGAAGGTTCTGTTTATTAATTCATGGAGGGCTCTGGACCTGTTCCGCCGCCGAAATGAGCACTCGAGGGGCAATGTCGGGAGGAAATCACACGGAACAGATTTAATGGCTTGTGTAGTGGGGCCCACTAAATCAGCGGTCAGCTCGATGCAAGTCGAGGGGGTGTGTAAAGGTGGAGGGGGAAGGGTGAGGGTTGATGCAGCGCAACATGAAGCAAAACACGGTGCTCCTGCGGTCAGGGCTATCGGCCCCTCGGCACCGAGCCACCAGGTGGTCTGGCATGCCAGACTGACCGAGCCGCCGTTTCCAGACTGCCCAGCCCACCACACACACACACACACACACACACACACACACACACACACACACACACACACACATACCAACCTGCTCCAGATTCCGAGCCCAAAGCTCCAGCAGCACTGGGGGTAAGAAGGGGAATAGAAGGAGAGGGAGAAAGAGACAGGCACTCCACCAGAGGACGGTGACCTATTTTGATCAGACGTGAGATTGAGATTTCTGTACAGGATAAATAAACAGCAAGATTTTTTACCTTTTCCACTTTTTGCCTCAAAGCATTTTGAAGGGGGGGGGGAGATAGAGAGAGAGAGAGAGGAAAGAAAAAGAGAGAGTAAGAGAGAGGGAGATGTTGAATTTCATTCACCCATTTTTATGGTGGTTCCTCTTCTGTGCGCGCTTGCCTGGAAGATCAAATTCACTTTACCTCACTTCAGTTTTTGCCCTGGAACATTTGAAGTTCAGTTCAGTCTTACTGTGAAGCAATGTTCTTCTTCTGACATCCTCTGCACTCTCCCCCCCCACCCCGTCTTCTCAAACAGAGTCAGCCACTGTCAGCGTGATACGCGCAATAACAAATTAGAACTCAAGATGACTGTGTAGCATGCTGTCTTGTGCTCTGACTGAATTAGCAGTCCGAGCCCCTCTCTGAATCTGCATAAGCCTGTGCAAGACTCGGGCCCAGCCGGTCCAGCACTGAATGCCAGCTCCGAGGTCTGCGGCACCAAGGGGAATCTGGACGTTAGGCGGGGGACAGATGATAGTCAATATGCCACCGGAAAAAAAGACTGGCAAGCTCCTCTCGCCCCCTGCGACTGCAATGGCAAATAGGACTTAACCTCTGGCTACGTTCAGTGTGCTCAGCAAATACTGTCCCTTGACTCCAAAAGGGGAAAAAATAGCTCCTAGTAGTAGATTCACAGCAGAGATAGTCTAAGAGGGTTCAGAGTGTGAGTAAAAGCAAGATACTAAAGGAAATAATGTCAAACACTAACCTTATATAGCTGAGGTGTTCAAATAAAATGCCATTTCAACAGCGCATTAAGAGGAAGCATTACCCCAATGGTATTCATAAGGGCAACTGGAGGCTATCACTTCCTAAGAGATATAGGATGCATCGTCCTCTCTGAGAATGTTCCCTTTTTCAAACAAAATCTAGATAATGCCCGTCTTATATCCACAGCAAACACATTGCAAGGTACTATGAGTCAATGTACTATTATCATGCACCTCCTCACAATGCTTTAGAAAGGCCCATTGAATTTAATGGGTCGTCGAAACTTTCAGTGGTCCAATATTTCTTTCACTGATTGATACAAAAAAAAACTGCTGCCATTAGCACCTAGTTTTGTGGTTATGATTCACAAGATATCATATCATCATAGCAGGCCGTATTTTCCTGTACTCTACCAAATTTATATTCCTATACAGTATATGCTATAATGTTACAACACCTATACCATGCCTACTGTTGCATATGCCTTGTCTTTGCGCTGGCTCTGCTACAGTATATTGTGCATTTCCATAGTGCCGTAAAGCAAAGCCACAGTGCAACAGACCGTCTGAACTCAACTCTTTCAGCAGGTACTGTACAGTACAGTGTGTCCACAGCCTGCCCTGGTGCCCTGCAGTAGAAAGGATACACTGGTGGTGCCACATCAAAGCCCTGCAGTAGGGAGGGAGAGCACTGCCAAGCTGCCTCAACCATGGGCCTTCAGTGTGGCTGTCAGTCCTGCCTGTGCTTTTCATGTCACCCCCCGCAGGGGCCAAATTGCTCACTGAAGGGCCCAACTGCGGAGGTATTAATTGAAAACTCTATTGCGGCTTTAGAGAAGCGCAGCATTGGAAGTCAGGGCGTCTATTTTGGTCTGCAGTAAATCTGCCTAAACTCCAGATTCATTATATGAAATGACCATAGTTGTAATGTGATTTTTTTTTTTTTAGCTTCGCCCAGTTTTGTCCTTTACATCAAACTCTGTATAAATACTGTATGTGCCACAAACAGGATAATCAAGCCTTTTATAATGTAGCTGTATATTTAATCAACTGATAGTCCCTTGTTTGTGCGTTTAACATAGATGCATTTGTCAGGCATACTTTTATGTTACATAAATGTTATTGTTTCAGAGTCTATTGTAGCTAGTCATATTCAATATCGGAAGTAAAAATCCAAGAAATTCTTGACATGCTGGGGATGCTGCAGATCTACAGTGTACTGCACTGTATGCACTTGGGGCTACGAAAGATAACCCATTTTCTCTTTTATGAAATAGAGTCCCCCCTTTGCATTGGTGCTCCTCTGGGTAATGTTTACTTTGCTATCCCCACTCCGTCCCAGGGTTATATGTAATTAATTGCTGGATTTTTGGATACAACTGTAAGTCGATAACAGTAATTACGGCTCTGAGTCACAGCCTGTGGTATTTAGTGGTCTCTTTTTTTTTTTTTTTTTTTTTTGCTCATGCAATCAAGATACACTCAAGCCATTTTCTTTGTCTGCAGTGGAAATTATTTCGCATATCTCTTTTTTTCCATGGACTGCACTTGGTGCTGCTAATCTATATTCCTTCTGGAAGTGATGCATTCCTTTGAAGAATGCTTTTATTGAACTGATAATAACCCATTTTTAAGTGTGTGTGTGTGTCTGTGTCTGTGTTGGAAGTTTCAAGCAATGAAAGGATCGCACACCAAAAAAAAAAAAAAATTGCCGGGCCACGCACAAAGCCTGACAGCCCTAAAGCATAAGCCTAGAAGCCGTCAAGGTCTGTCCGGCGTGTAGCCAGAGAGACATTCCGCTTTGAGCAAGAAAATCAATTCCCTTTCCTCTCTCCCTCTCTGCTCACACCAGCTGGCAAACCCCCCATCCAAAGTCTGACAGGCGAGGAGCTTGTTTTAATTAGTGGTGTTGTGGAGAACACAAGACCGCACTCAGGAGTTTAGCTGTCATATCTGGGCTGCGGTGGCAACTGAGCGGTGTGTATCGGGACATGAGGGATGAGCATTACATATGCCTCTACAGCCGCCAGTACAGCTAGAGGCTGCCTCCTCGTCTCCACTGAGGAACAGGTACAGAAGGAGTTGACTTATCTGTACCGTGCTCTACTCTATTTGTACTTCATGGGAGGGTGTCCTCCCATCAACCTTGCGTGACGCTTTAAGTTGTACCTTGGAAGCTTTCTTGTGAGCTGTCAAAGCAAAAGTGGTGTTTTCTCATAACTGCTTCGAAATATTGAATTGGAAATGGGTATGCATGGTATGCCAGGGTATACTGTAGATTTTCACAAGTCTGTATCTTGCAGAGTGAACCGAGCCTTCTTAAATTGCAGCTAGAGTTTTAAGGTTGTTAAGATGTCCTTGATCATTTAATAGTAGAGAAAGGTGCTAATACCTTTGTTGTTTTGCCATCTGTGTATGAAAATTGTCATTGGCACTTTCTGTATTTTTCCCCAGAAAAGGCCTGCAGCATTTAATCTGAGCTTGCTGAAGCAGAGGTGTGCAATTACAGCTTTCTGGAAATGAAAGCTCCGCCATGTTTGTACTCCACACTTGCCTCACGCCTGCCGATTTCACCAATCTCTTCCAGACTGGTGGTTTCCAGGTGCTTTACGCTAAGCAAACACACAGAAAAGATTTTTTATTTTCTCAACTTGAAAGTTCTACTTCTCAACTGGCAGAAACCATGCCCACTGTGGTGGGACACACGTGATTGATTATTCAACTGAAGTCTAGGAGAAATGGCAAGACAAGACTAAGAGTGTTTCTAAGGTTGCCCATACCCCAGGGATGCATTTGAATTAGTTGTTTTGTTTTTCAGGTGTTCCCTGATTAACTTAAACTAAAGCTGGGTCTTATTTAACCTCTTCTTCCATCTTAGCAGCAATTCTGGCAAATGACATGCATTCTTGCATTTTTTGTGCATGAACAGCACATTATTATTTACATGTTTAAGATTTAATCATTTTTGTCCAACACAGGAGAATAGTAAGGCCCTTGTCCTAGTTAAGGTGAATAATAAAAAATCTGTTTGACAGTAAGAGGAAAAAATAGACTGGCTTCATGTTATTCAACACCACAATTGATGGCCAATAAAAGGCAATGATGTGAGGAGCTGTTCCGCTTGACCTTGGTTTTTACTAGTCTGAAATCTTCTCCTCGCCTCTCGCAGGACTGTGATGAGCATTGACAGAGGCTGCACTCTAGTCTTTGGTTATCAGTTTAATTGGATCAAACACAATTGCATCAGGTTGATTCTAGTTCAGGGTCCAGACAAAATCTTCCTCACTGTGTGCCCTCAAAAGAAGTGATTTGTAAACTCAGTATTATGTCTGCTCCATCTACATGTATGTCATTGTCTGAGTTACAAACTAAACATTCAAATACTATATATAGTAGGACTGGCAGAGCCTGGAATGCAGAGAAGAATAGGGTGGAGATTCTAGAAAAGTCCACTGCCTCGTATTTACACATCTCTCAAGGACCTTGACCTCTCAAGTATCCTTTGGTCCCTCGACATACAATTATTTTTCAGTAGAAAAAAGATGCACTGTGCGTATCAGGGAACCTCAGTGGTGGAGAGAGCCGCTAGCTGTTTTTTCCTCTTTTTTTCCACCCTGCCCTTGTCTGTCTTTGATTGTGAATTTTCTGTAAGTTAGATTTTTAGTGTTTTGCTAAATGTCATTTTGATCAGATTGAATGCATTATTAATGCATTTGTGGCATCTGCTTTGATTTACTCCCCAATTAGCAGAGCTTTAACGATGACCAGATGCTAACTCAAATGTCCTTTAGAAATGATAGGTTTCCTAAAAGGGCTTCAGTTGAATGCTTAAAGGAGAAATCGGTGTTAATCAGTCAAAAGCCCTGTTGTTCAAGGCCAGTGAATGCTATCTGTAGAAAAAAAGAACCAGAAAATGTGATGCAACACAGACCGAATACTGAATAACTACTGGTAATTGAATGGGGCACAGTTTTCTCATTCTTTTCCCCCTCTGACAGCACTTGTTGACCTTGAACAGCAGGGCTATAGGTTGATTCACTCTGAATTTCTCCTTCAAGTAGGGTGGCCTTGTCTATTAGCTGTGAGAGAAATAAAGAGAGAAAACTGAAGAGAAGAAAAGGTCTTCTGAAGCAGGTGTTTAAAAACAGCAGCACCTTTGATGAACACTTACTTATCGCTGTCTGTGTTGCCTGATGGCAAACGCATGGAAATGCAAGTGTCTTTACAATGTCATACTTCAGTATTATTCATTATTCAGTATTTGAAAAGTAGTTCGTTTTAAAAATATGTTGTTGTCATGGGTTGCATGTTTGAAGCAAACTATGCTTGATGCACCATAGATAGCCTTCATAGAGGAGGTATATTTAATACCTTGACAATCCCTCAGGGGTAATTGTTCTCCATGAAACCTCAAAGCCAAAGTCAGGTACTACCCAGAGCACTTCATCAGAAAGCTCTTGGTTGGATCTTTAAGTGTTGTTGTATTTTTTACAAATCTGAAAGATTTGGGCCTACCCACTAAATGGCCCAACTAAAAGGCCAGTTAGAGTGCCCACATGCTTCTGCCGAAGCCAAATGTCTTATCTGGCAAAGTTAATGAAAGCAAAATATGATTCACAAATCTGCTCTGTGATTCAATCCACTCCAAGAGTTAATGGATTCTTCCTTGGCCAGTGATAGGCTACAACCTTCCACCAAATGTCTTGAAAATTTGCCCAGCACTTTTTTTTGGCTTACTCATCGTCAAATTAACAGACAGCAAAAAAGGTAACGCAAAACATAACCAAATGATCTGCACACTGTGACCGTATACATCTGTATCCTGTGACCTCAGATGGTCGTCGGACTCAGTGTTTGCATGCCGAAACTGCTGGGACAGCAAAACCCGCGCACAAGAGCCCTCTCCCCACCAGTGTGTGTTCTAATCCCCACTAAATGAAAGTGTGTAATTAGAAATAGCAACGCAGTTTGGTCCCGTGGACTTGTGGTGATGAGGCGGGTGCAGTGTAAATCAGAAACTCATTATCTGGAGCAAAGTGAAACTAATTAACAAGGCTGCCATCACAGTCGTCAGACACTTTCCCTAGGTCTAGTTATATAAGCCTCTCACTCTTTACCCCATGCATGGATATGTGCTATGTGCACTAACACCACAGTCTGAAAACATCTCTGGACCAGATGGTGTGCTGTTTGTCGGTGATTTATTCTCGGGGTGGCTGGATTCCTCTCCCTCTCTCTCTCTGTCTCGGTGCCAATGACGTATGCCTAAGCGCTGCATCACTCCCACTCTTGCCTCGGTGAGGTAAAGCGCGGGCTTCAACTAATGCGCTAGTGTGCTACAGTAGGTGGGGTTTTTCTCTTAACTCACAAAAAAACACCAAAGCCTCGAGTTGCTTCTGAACAATTCATTGAATGGAGTCCAAGGCCAGGGGTTCTTCCATTTAGCTGCTCAACAAAGGGGGTTCTCTCTCTTGATCTGCGTCGAAGCAGCACCTAATGCAGTGAAATCTACTGGAGAAGCCCTCGGAGGAGATAGCTCTTAGCATGTGCCTCTCTGGAGAGATTACGTGCCTCTTTAATGGATTTCCCATGCCTTTTCTGGACCATGATTACATCCATGGGATTACGCCCAGCATCTCCTCCTCCATTTGCCCTGCTATTGATTTTCTTTGAAAGATTCTGCTTCAGGTCTGTCAATGGTTGATCCTTGTGTTTGCCATTAATGGTCTCTTAGTGCTCCTCCTGAGGTATTGGCAACTGATACATGAGACGGTAAACTAGTGGGTAAATGTCTTCCGTTCTGTTTGGTCACCATGTCAGATACCCAGAATCATGGAGTTATTTCTGAACATCAAGGCCTGGATAAATTGGTGCTGCTTTTGAAGTCACATTTGAAGTCAACTGAGCATGACCATATGTGTCTGTTATAAGACGCATTAAGGTGTGAAACCTGGTATGTGCATCCAGGTGAAAATGCCTTGACGACTGTTCTTCATAGCCAGTGTATAATTACAGAGCGTCATTTTCTCTATCGTGAGTGATAATGTGCACATCATACATAGCTCTGACATGAGGGGTGGGGGTGGAGGTAGGTGATATTCTCTCTATATCCTCTCTCTGTGCGTTTTTTTTTTTTTTTCGTGATGCCTCTGGCTGCGGACGTCATGGTTGGATTGTGGTACAATGTGTCCTTGGTTGTCACTGTCCTATAATAATCAGAACGCTGAGTTCACCAGGATCACACAACTGCTATTAGAAATGGATTAAATGTATTACAGAACGTCACCAAGAATGGTTATTGGAATGGTGCTGAATTGAGAAAGAGAGAGAGAGAGAGAGAGAGAGAGAGAGAGAGAGAGAGGATAACGAGAGGAGAAAGGTGCATGCTTAAATATAAATGAGCCATGGTGACAAATGTATATACTGTACAGAAACCACAAATCAGGAAGTGATGGATAGTCTGAGATGTTTAGTTTCCCAATGCTTCCAGCCTAGTGGCAGCTCAGAGAGAGAAAAAAATGTGGGGAAAAAATGCCAAAGTCAGGAAAAAAGAAAGCGAATCCTATTACTGGTGGAGCTCAGGAACTGCCTGGGCAAACTGACCATGTGAAACCTACCATTTAGGGTTTTTTTTTTTTTTTTTAGCTACCCCCAAAGTACACTTCAGTCATGGGAAAAGAGCAAGATCATTTCCGCAGCAAGCACTGCGACGCCTCTGCTATAAATTGGCCTGTGTATTAGAAGGGAGGGAGGGGGTTTCTTTTGAGTGGTGAAGGGATGACTGACCGCGGAGATGAGCAGCTCCGGGGGAGTGGTGTACACAGACAGACTGAGAGAAACGATGGTGTGAGAAAGAGATAGAGAGAGAGTGAGAGAGAGAGAGAGAGAAGCACATGGTGGGGAACTCCTGAAACTCTGAAGTTTCCCCCTTTTTTAGGATTATGCTTGTGTCCATTTTTACACCAACAACATCTTTGGAACACGGACTAGTGCCGCAATATTCTACAGATATTCTGCACATAAGCCCCTCTGTCCATTGCCCTCCATGAACTGCGTGCCAGCGCCTCCGACCCGCCCCCCCCCCCCCCCACCCCACCCTCCAACACCAACCCCTCCACCATCTCCCCACCCCTCACCCCCGAGGGTACATGTCTTCCCCCGCAGATGTAATTGTGCCCTGCAGAAACAATCAGCCTCGGCACAAAACACAACATGCTAAATGAAAAATAGCAGTACGAAACGTAACATGCTAATTTTGTGGCTAATTTTAAAGCCCGTGAAAGGCCCCGGGTGAGGTCAGAGCTCGCGGACCTTACTCGCCCTGTCTGAAGGCATTAGTGGGTGCCATGAAGGGCGCTGCCTCTTTTTGACACTGGGGCCGCCTGCCTATTAATTCACCTTTCGCTGTAATGAGGGGCCATCTTACTTAATTCATCCGTGAATAATTTATGAGAACACAGGGCGCAGATCATTTATACGCACCAGGCAACTCTCTGGGCAAACAGACATAGCTTTACTGTCACTTGGCCCATACACATCCCGATAATATTTCCATTATTAGCTTTTTTGGGGGCTTTTTTTTCTCCGGAAAGAGACGGATGCAGCAGTTTGCAGTGCAGTAAATGTAATGCTATCTACATCTCTGCATCTGCTGATAGACCAGGAAATAGAGGGAGGAAGAAAGCGAGAGCGCCAGAGGGAGAGGAAAAAAAACAGATATACATAGAGTACATATACTGTATATGCAGACAGACAGACCCGGTGCACAATACAACCATCACAGTCAAAAGGCTTAGACAAGCTGTTTAAATGGCACAAAATGCCTTTGACTGTGAGCACATCTGACAAGAAAAGAGCCATATGATCATTTTCTAGACTTCAGATAGCAGAAACATGCCACTTACCATATACAGTCCTTCTGTGTGTGTGTGTGTGTGTGTGTGTGTGTGTGTGTGTGTGTGTGTGTGTGTGTGTGTGTGTGTGTGTGTGT
>JASCQY010000388.1:18274877-18286799 GCA_030264315.1 Sardinella tawilis
GCTATGTGTTTTCATGTTCAACTAGGGGTTGACTACAGATAAGCAATTTCCCAAAATAAGGTGGTGTATCCCTTTAACATTTAAATATATACATATAAATAGAAAAGTACTATACTATGTGATTTCAGTCAAGTAATATAAATGGCTTGTTCAGGACATGTGGAGTGATCCATTTCTACAGCATTGCCTCCTCAGCGAGTGGATGGACAGCTGTTACAGGGCTACTGACATGGGTTGGCTGGACTCTCCAGTGCTTTTACTCACGCGACTATTTTAGATTCTAGACAGTGGAGACATATGGGTTTGCCCAGTGGCACGATACCACCCGCACTTGGGAACAGAAAATCGAATGTGATATTTAGTGGGCAGGTCCCCAAAAGTGCTTAACTTGGTGAGGAACTATAGTTTGGGCAATCTGGCAGCAATCCATGGTTCCAGGACCTCTGCAACCCCTTCACGACGCATGCCATGTGGGTTTTTAAATGCTGTCCCTTCCGCATGGCCAACTCCTTAATGCGGCCACACGGTTCACTCTGTTGGCAGTGCGGGTCGGCCGGCCAGTCTGAGTCTGGTGTGCCATTTTTTGTTTTTGGTTTGTTTGTTTTCTTACGAGAGGCCAGAGCAATTTCCATCTCTGGCCTCTCACACGCTTTTGTTGTGATTTTAGTAGACTCTACTATAGTCTGGTGCATCCCAATCTCGGCAACAGGTTAGCAGGTTTCAAGAGCAGGTGTTCACCGCTCCGCCACCCCGGCGCCTTCCTAGGGGGAAGGCTCGCCAGATAAGCTAATTTGATCCCCCTCACCTCCTCTGTTATCTCATTTAGAACCCGCTAGGTGCCAGGAATGACAGGTGGCACGGCGATAGCGACGTGGTATGAGGGTTAGAGTTTAAAAGCTTTTTTAAAATGGCGGAGGATTGCCAAATTGATGAGACAAAAATTCATCACATAGCACATAGGAAGATGGAGTAGTACATAATCTATGCCTAAGTGCATATAAAATGCCATCCATATTTACTTATTCATGTTAAGTTAGGTTCATGTTGTAAAATTTATGTTCTAAAACTAAAATTGTTTAAACAGTGCATACATGATGTCTTTATCTTGAGGACAATGTTGTCTATGTGTATAAGGATGATACCTTTTTTTTTTCTTATAGCCTTAAAATAACATCATGAAATGAATTGTGAAGGCACAGAGCAGTGCTAAGAGACACTGATAAAGCAGTCGCTGAGGGGAATCACGCACAAGTCTTTCCTCTCCTCCCCCTCTGCGGCTCTGAGGCTTACGCACTGGCACATCTTGGCATGCGTCTCTGGCAGGAGTCAGCTAACCGTCAGCTGGCACGATGTCACTCGCTAGCAAAACTATTGTTGTCTCACAAACACTCCAAACTGACATGACAGAGCATAAGACCAGCACACACCTGAGAAAAAAATAACATGATATATCCATTCATTCACCAGTCTGTCTCTCTCTCTCTCTCTCTCTCTCTCTCTCTCTTTCTCTCTGTTGTTATCCAACAGCTGGGACCACGTATATCTTTGGAAAAGGGGGGGCTCTCATCACATACACCTGGGCCCCCAATGAGCGGCCGAGCACGAGGGCAGACCGGCTAGCCGTGGGCTTCAGCACGCAGCAGAGAGACGCCATCCTGGTGCAGGTGGAGAGTACTCAAGGCCTTGGAGACTACCTTCAGCTCCACATAGTGAGTACATTGTCTGTTGGCGTTATGTTCTATTGTGTTATTTGGTCTGGCAGAATCAGACCACTGGCCAGAACCAAATTCATTGTGTGTGTACTAACTCTCACCTGGCCAAATAAAGCTGACTCCGATCCCATTCTCATTCTGAGCAGCCTAGCAAGAGCCCAGCAATCAGGCGACTGATTTTATCGCACAAACACTTTTGGTGGGATGGTGGGTGCTAAAGGATTAATAGATGGACAGTAAAGACTGTCTGAGTCCAAATTGGCCAAAATAGATGCGAGAGAACAGCATCTTCACCATTATGTGGGGAAGGTTTTTGGCTCAGTTTAAGTAGAGGAATAGCTTGCTGGAAAATTTCCTTAAGGCGTTACAGTATGTAAAGTTATTAAATGATCTCTGACCTGCTAGTTGTAATTAAATTCAACACAGAATTTGTGACTCCAGCAGAGTGTTTGCTACTACGTCAGCCATTGCCTTTCAATCAGTGACTTTCAATTAGTCTGCTATTAAAAGCAGCTGTGGGAACAGACAGCCGCACTGGAAGTTTGTGGAAGTAACCAAACCAAAATGTAAATCTGGAATGCCATTGGGATCATACATACTGTACAATGCAATAGCCTACCAAAAATTCTCTGTTTCTTGCCATACAATTATGAATCGGTCATTTCAGAGAGGTCAGGGTGGGGGAAGCTAAGTTTAAAGGAACACACCACCTTTTTGTGATATTTATGTATTTGTATTATGCCCAAGTATTGTTCAAGAAAATGCATATCATTTTCTTCTCAGTGTGTTCAGTACTTAGACTGATATTATTAGCATAGCTTAGCACAATCACTGGGAGTACATGGTGCCATTAGCATCAAGCTAAAAGTGTCCACTTGACGAAATTAAATATCAGTTTTGCACTTTGGTGAATTTTAGGTAATTTTTTAAGTGCTTTGTAGATAAATTTGATGATGTTTTGTTTGGTACCATAGACTTGCATTCATATGTTAAATAAGCTTACACTGTCAAAACTGGCATTGCAGACACATAGAGAAAAAATGTGTCTTCATGTTCAACTAGGGGTTTACTACAGATAAGCAATTTCCTGAAATAAGGTGGTGTATCCCTTTAATATTTATCAGAATGAAAATGGTACAAAATCATTTTTAAAAGATATGGGACTCAGCTAAGCACTCGGTCGTATTCCGAAAATGAAAACACTATCAACAGCAACATGCCTTCCCAGGAGTGGCCAGGCTGCCAACATTTCCCCATGGGCCAAGCATAAAATCATCCAGGAGCACTCGAATGGATCTTAAGGAGTAAAAATAAACAGCCTAAGACCTGCAGGCTTCTTTTGCCTCAGCGAAGGCCAGTTTTCATGACTCAGTCAAAAGATGGCAGCCCAAAAATGGGACACTAGCAAAGAAAGTAAGCACTTATGCCAAACGCTCCAAGACTGTCCCCAGGGCTACTGGGAGGATGTTCGGAGGACAGGCCGGGGTGGACACTGAAACCTTAAGATGACATGGGTTCAGTTCTGGCAGGTCCTGGGCAAACACATGCAGTTACACTTAGAGGGCCACTCATAGTCCACAGGCCTTCACAAGGGCCAAATACTGTACCATATCACACAATGCACAGCAAAACCAAAGCCAAGCTGTCCTACAGTAATTGTCAATTCTAGTCTATAACATAGTGGCTCTTTCCTCAGGGTATACCTACACATTTGCAAAAGCCGTCCTTTACAGAGAGACAAACAAATCAACAAACCACGCCTCAAAACCACAAACCACTTTGAAAATCATTTGATTGAGGTAACAAAATATAAGTTGTTTGACAAACATGAGCAGCAGTCAGTGTGGAGATATCTTACATCAGGATTTGGACAGTGCACCATACCTGTAATGCATCTGCATTTCCCTTTGTTTCAGAGTTTAGCAGTGGGGAATTGTAGTCCTTTCATGCTGCATCAGCCTTTGTTTCCCTTGTTGTTTGCACACTGCTTAAAGTGTCTGCCGTTAACACGGCTTGTTGGATCTGGCCTTAACAAAGACATTTTCACTTAGCTTTCTTCTTAGAGGAATGATTTCTGTAGTTCTCTCTTAATTACTTGTAACATAAGAAGCAGTTAAAAAAAGAACAAAGAAATATTTCACTTTATAGCAAACAGCACACTTTCCTGAAATATCAAGTATTTTCCCATGAGCTAAAGTCAAAATAAGACACCATTCCACTCCAACGCCATCCGCAGAAACATTCTGTGTCTCTATTTCCACTTATTTTTTCTCTAAGCACTGGAGTTTGAAATATCAGTTGATGTGAGTCAGGTGAAACATATGCCAGCATTCACAGTTTTAAACAAATGAGCAATAAATGTTAGCATTAGTGATAATGTTAGTGTCATTAGTGATATGTTAGCCTACATACATTTACTATGGCGTGTATGATAGTATACTAGCATTAGTTGTAAAATGTTCCTCTATCCACATGTAAAATGTTACTCTACTATCCACATGCCAGTAAGTTAGTCTACATAATTTCTGAACTTCTAAGTTACTATGTTGTCTAAGAGGAACACTAGTTTGGCATTTTTTTGCCATTCCATAACCCTCTGTAGTCTACACACCTGTATTTGTTAAGCTACAGTCATGAAAAGGGACAGAAAAAGACAGTAGCTTTTGCACAATAGAGAAGTGAGAGCAACTGAGCCATCTTGTGTTACATTGCGCTGCAAACCTGTTCAGCAGAGTGGAATACTGCATGGCATGAAGGCCTGTCAGCTTTGAACTGCTTTGATTTAAACATATAGGCTGGACCTACTGCCAACTGACTAGAGCAGATCTGAGAATCTGGAAACTGCTGTTGCCCCCCACAGAAATAGGGTCCTTTGTCTTAAGAACAGCCAGTGTGACAGATATGCTGTCGAGGGGAGGGGAGGGGAGGGGAGGGTAGTGGGGCGAACTGGCCATTGCGGCACTTTTTTCCTCTCTCGTGAAGATTGGGATTTCACAGGCCTGATGGAATTTGATCATAGGGTTGAGGTCTCGTTCATTTTCTCATATAATCCAGCTGGTGGAGAACAAGACAGCCTCAGGAAATTGCTGTCACCCCTAAGCCGCTCTCTCTCAGATGGCCCCTCCTGATGTCCACGATGCTCACGATGTCCTCCATGCTCTGCTTTCCTATTACCGAGGAGTTGTTGAGAACTCGCCACTGTGGCAGAGACCCCTCGGTGGCTGCGTGCCGCTGAGGAACAGCACAGTGGTTACCGGTGCGGAATTGAGTGGGAAGGGCCTCGTTGGTATTCCGGGGCTGGCCGCTCCGCCGTATCGATCTAGACGCAGAGGGTCCGGCTTCATCCGTCTTTGAAGCAGGTGGAATGAGGGAGCGGCCGAGATGCACCACCCCTCCTGTCAGTGTCACGGTGATGGATTAAAGGAGCTTTAGGTGCGGCCGCCGCAGAGCGGAGCGACCTCGGTGCCAAAGGGAAGGAATTGAACGGACGTGTCCGGGCACCTCCACGTGACCCCCGTGTTCCCAACACCTGTAAGGCCGCGGGTCCACACTTGAGAGGACATCATCCGCAAGCAGCGGCTCCTGGAAGAGGGGAAGTACATGGGGGATGCTTTTTAGAGGACATCTGCTGCAAAGCTGCCTAGCCTAGCCCAGTGCATTCCATGACATTCCACTTCGGAATTCAATTACACTCCTATCCCACAGCAACGCGGCTTGTTTTGTACGGCGAAATCATGACCAAAAAAAAAAAGCTTTTTCGTGAATACAAGGGAAGGTGTCGGCATATCTACATGTGTGTATTGAACACAATTCCTTCTTTTTCCCCTAATGAAAAAAACTGCCGCCTTTATGTAATGGAGGGAAGGAGGGGGGAAAAAAAGCATCTCTGCCCCTCCCTGGATGTAACAAGAGGAGGGAGAAAGTGTGCAGTTATCTCCCGACTTTTTCCTCTCGCACATTCCGCCTCCTTTTCTTCCCCCGTCGTCTCCATTGTGCCCATTGTGGGAGTAGCTGTGCTAACTGCGGGGAGATAACGGGAGGGTGGGGAAAGGAGGTTGAGCTGGAGCACGGGGCCCATTTAGGATTACGGAGCGCGTTGGTGTGCACGGAGTACAATGGCTCCGTCGGCTAACTGATCTCCAAAGCATAACACTTGATGACAAACTCGGAGATAATTTGATGCACATCCTGCGGAAAAGACAAAAGAGCCGGGCTGATGAGAAATTAAAGAGCTGGAACCCGTCCCGGCATAATTAGCTGAGCCCACCCGTCTGTTTGATTAATACTCCAATGAAATTAGCCTCCCCTCAGCCGTGCCCCTCTGTAAATTTGCTCCATTAGGCTAGTTAGTCTGCACACAATGGCAGAGGCTATCGCAGCGGGTCAAAAGGCAAGGGCAAGACAGCTATGCGTGTATGAACATGAGAGCACGGCCAGTGTGTGTGTGTCTGTGTGCATGTGTGTGTGTGTGTGTGTGTCTGTGTGTGTGTGTGAATGTGTATACTGTATGTGTGTGTGCAAGCTGGCCGGCGTCATGCAGGGTGTCAGTCGTGTTAGTGTCCCTCAGCACTGGGATGACTTGTGTAGTCTTATCCTTGAGTCGCTGCACCCGGCGATGGTGACGATCTCATAAGCCTTCGCTGCTCTGGTGCATCCTGGCAGTCGTTAGCAGCGGCACGCATCAGGAGAGGAGGAATAGAGAGAGAGAGAGAGAGAGAGAGAAGGGGGGGTGGGATAGGCTCAGGCAGCCAGTCGAGCGAGCGAGCGAGTGAGGCGAGGGAACGGCAGGCAGTCGATCCTCAGCCGCGGGGTCGTGCGCGTGGCACGTTTGACTCGTGGAGGACTCGGGCCGTGAAGCAGATGCCGGGGGCGGCCACCACCCTCTGGGGAAATCAGTCTTTTTAGTAATGTGTATCCCCTGGACAGATGTGGCATGATTAAAAGACGGAGGGGAAATCTGTCAAAAGGCGGTGCCTGGCACCATAATTATGCCAGCACCTGCTCTGGAGAAGAGTGCTCTCTCGCCATGGGAGGCTATCCAATGCAGCACATGCAGCAGCACACCTCTCCTTCCCTCACCTAGCTTCCAAAGACCGAGAGGCGGTAGGATAGATTGATACTGCAGATAGATGGATGGATGGATGGATGGATGGATGGATGGATGGATGGAGGGATGGTGATCGATAGTATTCCTTTACTTCTTGGATTCTTCTCAAATGAACTTGCTTTTAGAATTGCTCTCTGAACCCCCTCTCCCCCCCACCCCTCTCCCTAGCCCCCATCCCTGTAAAGCGGCCTTGGGTTTCTTGAAAGGCGCTATATACTGTAAATCTAAATATTAGTAGTAGTAGTAGTAGGAGTAGGAGTAGTGGTAGTAGTAGTGGTAGTAGTAGTGGTAGTAGTAGTGGTAGTAGTACTTTTCATGGTAGTCCTGGGTCCTCCTTTAGAGCCCCACTAAGCTTGAACGAACCAGTTTATCAGTTGACCTGCTGATATGCAGTAGAGTTAATTCCTGCTTTTCAAGATGGAGTGGAGCTGGTAGTATAAGCACATACACATGTGTCAGTGTGTAGCATCATGACATTCTGCCCCTGCTGCTGCTTTTGTTCCTGCCGTGTTATTGCACATGCGAGACGTGCATCAGCATGCTGGCTTTACTCTTCTAATATTCCCTTCAGTCTCATTGACAGCAATCATAAATAGCTGGAGATAATACGTATTTAATGAATCATAAACTTGCTTTGATCATTTGTTAATCAGAATAATCCTCGAGTCAAGCAGAGAATGTATTGAGAATGTATGAGCTTTTATCCTGTTGACAATATAAGAGACTTCCTTTAGTGCCTTCTCCATCCTGAATATTGTATGAACGTCTCAGTGATCTGAGTGCACAAATGCATTTGTTGGTACACTGTAGTGAAGGGGAGTCTAAAATGCTGGCGTTCCTGATGGCGCCTCCTCCTCTGGACGTGGTAGTGTTGTAGCACCGCACTGCTCCCTATGGTCATCCAGACTTGTCATAAACATTTTGGAAGTTAATGTGAATTTTTGGCACAACAAGTCCTTTATTGTTTATAGTATATGCAGCCATTTGATTGTCATGCCAGTGCAGGAAACACGGCTGTATGATAGAGCATATTGCATATTGCATATTGTTGTGCATTGCCTTTAGAATCCTCTTTAGAGGACCAAAATAGAAATGCAGTGTGTAATCCAAAGGGTTCTGTATCCCTTTTCTTTTCATTAGGGATTTGCCCAAAAAAAAATTGAAACACATAAAAGAGGACACACTCATGTTTTCATGCCATGTTTTGTGTACGGAAAAGACCAGGTAAAGGTGCTTCTTTTACCACGCTCATCACTTGGAAGCTGGAGGTTAATTGGTGTAAACAGTGGCCTCCTAAAACTATTCCTGGCATTAGATCACAATAAAAGGCTTATTGATATAGCGCTTTTGGAAATGTGGCCCAGAGTGCTCTCCACTCCCATTTGATTGACTAAACAATATGCAAAAATCCATCAAATGGAAGGAAATAACAATAATAACAAGCTATGGGCTGTGAGTTGACTGCTGAAGTGGAGTGTAGGCAACGTTATTTTGATATATTTTATGTTGTGGAAGAACAATGGTGCTGCTTATCATATTATGGAAAAAGCTCATGGAGCACAACAAAACTGTGTCAAAAGTAAACACACAATCTCATCTATTTTCTACACATGAAAAGCTTCCTTGGAGCAATCATTTTTACTGCCACTATAGATCAGCAGAAATGGGAGTGACCAGAAAAGATGTGTCAGCTTCCCCTGGTTACAGGATGTGCAAGTCGATGAGTGATTTATGGTACGGAGAGACGAGGAGCAGAGGCTCAGTCAACACTGACCCAGCGTGCCCTATCTTAGCCATATGAATTTTTGATGCCACGTCTCTGTGGGGAATACAGAGTTGGTCTTTGGTGTGACAGCGGAAAAAGGCAGCACTCTGCATATAGGAAGATGCGTGGTGAAGGTACCCAAGGTGACCCCTGGAAGATCAACAGTAAACAGTCAGGGGGACGTTTTTCGCAGTGGGATCGGAATACTGCAGTCATGGACACTGTTTCATTCTCCCTCTTGTCACGTGGAAAGGCAAAGGCTTTCTTTTAGCACTGCAATCCACGAGTTATGAATTAACAATCAGAGACAGTGCCTGAATGTGCCCAGATACTGACTGGACAGATCTATTTATTTGCCAGATAAAATCATTTTTGGCTTCCAACAACGGCGGTGTAGTAATTGGTTCTGTGTGATTATTGGCTTCCCTTTTGGAATGCTAATATGACCAAAAAAGCCAGGTGCAGCCTGAATAAGTTTTTCACTGTTCCAGATTAGCTGTGGGTTGGCACAGCATCATTTAGCACATTTGATTCCCAGATCCTATAAGGGAACACAAGAGAAGTGTAGCAAGTGAGCCAACTAAATTACTTGAATCATAGAATTTTTTTTTTTTCCTTTTCATCGCTCCTGGTGTAACCAGTTGCGCCAGCGAACCAATTCCTATGTGGATGCAGTCCAGAGTAAAGGTTTTGGTCAGAGATGTATGTTGTTACTTTAGCTTAATCTACAACAGGCGTGCAAGTTTATTTTATAAAAAAAGGAAGAAAAAAAATAGCCAGAGCTTTTCCCCCTTTTTCTGGAGTGTGTGAAAGTAATGAGATTTGGACTTCAGCGGGTGCAGTGGGATATCTCCGTCAGTGAAAACCAGACACTGTAGCGTGAGTGGACCACAGCTTCCTATTTGCCCTGGAGCAGAGCCACATTGTGCATGCAGCGCTAGTGATTTGCCTTCAGGCCAGATTAGTCACAGGACAGGATTCTGGGCACTGCAGAAGGATTAATTGGAGCCGCTGCTTCTCCCAAAAGTATGGACGACTCATTTATTCATTTATTTGTTTTTGTATTATTATTATTATTATTTTAAATATCAAGTTATAATCAATGGAGATGCAAGATGAAATACCCACGTGAATCATTATTTCTTCTACCAAACCAGACGTAGCTGGAGAATGTTTCTCATAGATATATAAGTTTGTAGTGTCTCATTTGAGGATATAAAAGTCTGGATAACGTTCAGACTACATAACGGGAAAAAATATGAAAGACGTAGGCCTATAGCTACTGAATCGTAAACAGAGGAATTTCAAAGACAAACAGAAAAAAACAGTTTGCTTTGACCTGTTTTGCATTCTTCTGTAATACTGAGTGTGTATTGCATTAAAACATTATAGATGAACAAATCTTTTTCAAAGCAGTTTTTTTTACCAGTGCAACATTTCAGATGGTAAAAAAGAATATGGCATGGCTGTAGGGATGCGCTTTCAAAGACTTGTTTTCACATGATGAAACCAGAAACATCATAATGGGTATGAGGCTGTCCACATAAATGTTGGACAAGAACAAAAAGAACATGTAGGACAGATCAGAACCACTTTTACCTGTCTTCAGAGAAGAATTTCAGCATCTATTTTAATCAATGCAGAGTTTACAGAAAAGCATGGCTCTCCTCGAGTCAGACCTCGTTTGGTTGTAGCAAGGCATCTCACTGGACAGGATACGCCAGTGATGGTTTGCAAGACTGAACCAAATCTTTTAAGAATTTTGTAGCGTGTTATTGCCCTCCTGCAGATAACTCTGCTTGTCAGGAGTCCACAGAACAAGCCGAGCAAAGGCGAGCGCTCACTCCAAATGTCACTGCAGTAGCGTGTCTAGAGGGTGATGCAAGTTTACAACACATAAAGACCCCTAACCTCTCCCGATTTCCTGCAGCTCAACCGCTTGCGCTTCTTCAGCCTCGTCGAATGGAAGTAATAACGTATTTCATGAGCACAGGTGCTTATCTGCACAACTGGTGGTTATCTCTGGAATTCAGATTACACAGCCAACGTCAGAGGATGGTAATTTTGGGAATCAGGATAAAGGCGCTAGAATCACAATGTCAGTAATCTGCCGTACGGGTTACAGAGATTTGCAGAAGGGATATTTGATAGAAGCTTGGTGAAGCCAAACTATTGTTTTTTCTCTTTTGTTGAAAAAAACAAATAAATAAACCACCCAACAGATGACCTTTACGCATAATCAAGTGTGTGAATTAGTGAATCGTGGCATCAAAATTGGACTGCTGGTTGGAGAACCTCTCTGTTGATTTGGCCTTATGTATTTACCTGTGTTATCATTAGCAGGGAGATAAGTAGCCTGTGGAAAGAAAAGGAATGTGTTGGTTTTAATTTGCCACTGAGGCAAAGCATCCAGTTAGCATAAATTAGCTTTATGGCTCCTTTACCCCAGCCAACCTCCCCCCTCCCCCTCCCCCCCTTTGCTTTTTTAAGTAGGGCACAGAATTTAAAAAGGGTCCATATTAATGAGCAAGGGTAACACTTCAAGTGGGTATGAATAAATGAGTGACCCATGGTTTCCCTGCCGTTAGATACAGCCCCACTGAAGGGAATGCTGAATCAGAAAGGGCCTTTGAAGCTATATACTTTACTTTTTATGCTAAAATTTATCTTAAACCAACACAGCACTCCTCCTGTTTAGCGAGGGTCTACCATATGATTGAACTATCGTGCGTGTGTTCATACGGTCAGACATTATACAGTATGCTACATGCAGCACAAAAATATCCAGCACCATACTCTAGTGTACACAGTATGTAATGTACAGTATGTATGTATGTATATGTATGTATGTATGTACATACATTACATGTATATGTGACTGTATTTATTATATAACCTAGTAGCACATTCTATAGTCATCATGGCCTACAGTACAGTATGCACTTTACTGTATGCTGTGTAGTTAGCATACTGTATGCGTATTTGATGTAGGGGGCTTGAGAGAGAGAGAGAGAGAGAGAGAGAGAGAGAGAGAGAGAGAGAGAGAGAGCATACTGTACACCAGAAGAGGTAGAAGGAGCATCTTGGTTGGGCAGACATGCAGCTGGTGAAGGCGCGGCGTGTCGGCGGGAGGCTGCGGAGGAGGTGAGCGGGAGGGCATGGCCCGAGCCCAGGGAGCATCAGGAGGCCGCGCGAGCCTCGCGCTCCGCCAAGGAACCCCCCGCCCGCAACACCGACTCATCTATTTCAGGCTGCCGCAGGGTGAACGGCGGGACAGCGCGGTTAGCCCGCTGGGCGGGGCCAAGGCGTCCTCTCCTTCACCTCCAGCCCCCCTTTCC
>JASCQY010000388.1:18286947-18297269 GCA_030264315.1 Sardinella tawilis
TGGGCCAGAGAATGCCCCCCCCCCCCACCCCCCCCCCCCCGACCCTGAACAGTAGTTCACTTTTAAAGTCGCACATTGCAGTAACACCTGCACCTGACCAACAAACAGCCTATTGATTGACAATCTATTGCTTCATTGACTTCATTCCAGTCAGAGGTAGGCCTAACACATGAAAAAAAACTCTAGCCAGCAGAGGAGAGGATTTTGTTTCTAGGAATATGAGAGTGGTTTTTCACTTGAGTTCATAAAAAGGTTATACTCAATATAGTCACTATACATACATATATGTATATACTCTCATGTGTATAGTTATATATTTAAAACCACATTAATCTTCCAAATGGAATCTAATAGACTGAAAGAGGACAAGGCATTTGGCCTCCAGATGAACCAAACAGGTTGGTTGAGGTCTTGACTGTGCTGATGAATATTTAACCAGGTGTGCAATGCACTGTAGGGAGTGAGGTGTGATGATTTAGAAAAACATTGTGTGTGAGGATCTTAGAGTATGATTCTGTCTGGGACTTGATTGCGGAAATTTACTTGAGAACACTGAAATCTGTGGAAATTTACTTGAAAAAGTTCAAATGTGTAGATATCCACATGAGCCCTTTTTTAACACTTATGTTTTTATGCATATAAAATTACTTATAAGCCTATGCATCTTTGTGTGTAAGTCTTTGTGAGGATTTTACAATCTGATTGCAAAAATCTGAGAACCATTTGAATGACTGACAGCAGACATATGAAAAAAAAAAATTGTAACACATAGCAGCCTTCTTGGAAGAAGAGAAAAAAGCACAAGTTTAGGGGAAAAAAAACATGAAAGCAGAATCTGTGTAAGTTAAAGCTTGACACTGGAGGACAATTCATGCTTCAGCGCTTAAATATTCACTAGGCATTGAGCACTGGCCATGGGCTCTGCAGTGATGGATCTCTCTCCTAGCGCATGTGAAATGGATGGAAAAGGTGGTATTGTGCTGGAGGCTGTCAAACACTAAGACAGAACAAGGAAGCATAGAGATGAGGGTACGGGAAGACAGGTCTGGAAGCCCTTGGATGCCATCCAGATCTACTGTAGGTAAATGATAACTCTGACAATGTACTCTCCCTCTCATGAAACATAACCTAGCAGCAGTCCTTCGATCAAGGTGGTGTGGCACATCACTGAGTCTGTAGAAGGAATCAGAGAGGCAGTATGGCACAGGGATAACCAAAACATTATGGAAAAGTTATGATGTTGGTCACATTTTAATGATCCATATTCCAAGTAAACAAGTAAACAATGAAAAGACTTTAGTGTTGATTACACCAATGTACATACCTGTACACTTCTGCCTCTTAGTTGGGCTATCAACCAATAAGCTACTGCGATTATTCCTGGTCATTCTGTGTGTACCCCACCTCTGTTATCTGATTTCAAGGAGGATTCATGAATACCCCATGCTGATGAGGAAACATGATGTTTTGGTGCTGCCATCCCAATTAGCTGCAATTAGTTTCCTCGGTGCAAATTAAAAGCCACAAACTGGTCTCTCTGCAGAGAGGATTCAAAGAAAGAGCCGCTTTCAAATCCTCCTGTAAGTGTGCGAGTGTCTGTTTCTTTCAGCTAGTGCCTCAGAAGCGCCGGCTCTCATTAAAGTACAGGGGGTTAGCCCTGCAGTTTTGTTTGTGTTTGTGTTTATGTTTGTTCCTCCCTCCGTTAAAGCACCGCTCACACACATCAGCGCGTTACTGCTGTTCCAATCGTCCACATGGACACAAGATAAGGGACGGCAGGGCGAAATGGCTGACGGGGAGGGTCAGATTCAGCTAACCCCATTAGCTCTCGCTCCCTCTGATCTCGTGTGTGTATCTCTGAAAGCCCCAATCAGTCCTCCAGGAGGAGAGTGAGCAGGAGGGAGAGGCGCGTTTTGTTCCGAGATGGATTATTCAGGAAGAGGGAGGGCGAGGAGACGAAATGAAGACTTAGCATCGGCGAGCATCTCAAGAGGGCGAAGTGCCAAGGGCCTGCGATGAAATGATTTCCACCTTGCTCGAGATGAACTGAAATTCCTGTGTGTCTTCTGCTGAATACATGAATACTTTGGCGGTATTGGAAGCCAGAGCGCGTGGCAGTCTATTTCATCATACAGAGGAAGAGGAAGAACGAGGATTTCTGTCGTGATTTTGCACTCCCAAAAAAGGAAAGTAGGAGAGCAGCTGATTAGTCCGGTCCTTTCCTCGCTAAGCATCCCTCGGCCTGCCTGTCCTAGCCACCCGCTGAATGTCTGCTCTTCTATGCATCCAGATCTATAGCTGTGTAATACATTGCTGCTATATGTACTGTAGGCTACAGTACTGTATCCATTCATGTCAAATGCAGCTCTATATTCAATTCATATTTTGGAGCTTTTGGAAGGATTTCTTATGGCATTGCCTTTTTACATTTTACACCACATTACTTTTTTACAGTAGCTGAAAAAAGAAAAACTTGTCATTAGAACATTCAAATTATTATTAAATGTGAATCATATTTTATAATAGCATTATTGACATAGAGATATAATATGTCATTGATAGAGAACAACATTTTAGGTTATAGAGACTCCAACAGTGTTTTACAAATATAGGGGTGTTAAGTAAGTGAATTATTCATAAAATAAATGTTGCACTTTAAATGAAAAGGAATCCAGTAAATGCACTCATTTTAAAGGCAGATCAGTTTTCTCACTAGTATAGCAGTGGCTATCGAATCTGGCATTGCACTTGAACCGCACTGCTGATATGGCTGAAGGAGCATTTCTTTCTTTGTATTCCCAACATGTTCTGGCAGCTTGTTCAGCTATTTGTCAAACACCTGCATTCCAATCAGTTTCCTCCCTTCATATAGGCTGGACCCTGACTCTGCAGGGCTCGGAGCGAGCGAGCGAGCGAGCGATCCGCTCATGCATGCATGCACGCCTGCAGTGGCTCCTGTTTAAAATGAGTGGAAATCATTTGATCACCTCCAGCCTCACGCATTAGCACTTTGACCCATTCTCCCCCCATTGCTGTTGCAGTGTCGGCCAGCGATTGCGCACACATATACACACACGGCTCGACCCGCGCTTGCCATGCCAGCTCACATCTGAGCTCCAGACATCCAGACAGCCCCGCCCAGGGCATGTCCCCTGGCAGGCCTTCCATCTGGGACTTGAGACAGAGGCGGTGGAGGGTGGAAGGGAAGACCAAATAAGTGCGAATTCAGAAACAGCAGGATGCTGTCAACTCTGATCCATGTCAGAGTATTAGGTGGGCGCGGAGAGGAGAGGAGAGGAGAGGCAGGTGATGAATGCAAAGCACTGAGGCACATTTACAGAGGACGCTGCCCAGGCTCCCCTCCCAAGGGTACGCAGCTACAACAGGACATGACAGATGCCATTTTACATGCTGGCTCGGTCGGCTGTATGTTGCCTTTTGCTTTTACGGCTGTTGTTTTTGTCATTTTATGCTTTGTGCTTTTTCAATATCGTCCTTTTTTTTATTTGTGGCTTTAACTGCGTAGGTATTTGCTTTTGTTGTGTCCTACAACATTTGGTCAAGGACAAGCACTGAAAAATTAGCCTTCATTTGCAGTTCTAATTTTGATGGATGAGCATTAAAGTGATATCAAATTCTTTCAGTGTTCGTATTACCAATGTCCGTCTATAAAAATGTGTTGAAACAGCGTCATTTATCATGATTTTTTTCTCCACATGTCATAATTGTTTTCACTTGTTTCTTGTTCTACAGGAAGAGGGAAAAATAGGAGTCATATTTAATGTTGGGACTGATGACATCACCATCAATGAGCCTGCGATCGCAGTGTCGGACGGAAAGTACCATGTGGTGCGTTTCACGCGCAGTGGTGGCAATGCCACTCTCCAAGTGGACAACCAGCCAGTCATTGAACGCTACCCTGCAGGTAGGACACCAGATGAATCAATGGGGGATCAAATGGATGTACGATCCCAGGTGGTATATGCTGATGTGACTGCATCCCAGGCCAGAATGGATAAAGAGAGAGAGAAACAGAATGATGTTCAGTAGCAAGAGTATTTTACTCAAAAAGTAAACCGAAAGATTTGGCTTTTTTATTATTATTATTATTATTTTGAGACATCCCAAATATTCAGAAAGCCCATGGCATGGAAGGAATTTAGAAATAAGTTCAAGGCTTGTCTTGCTCGCACCAAAGTGCTAATCAATTCCAATTCTGGCATGCATGACGTTTTATTCTGAAGCATAATATTTCACTTTCTGACTTTTCCCAGCTCCATGTGAATCACCACATGGAGAGGGCAGATAACTACAGCATGAACAATCTAATAATGATCAGAAATGTACACAGTCGCCCAGAGTTGGCTGGCCTCGCACTGTTTGTGCAGGCAGAGATTTGGTGCATTTTGCACTTGTTTTAAAAGCTTGTTTGCGTTTAGGCAAGCAGGGGCAGATAGAAGTGGAAATATGACCTCCCCCTTTAGCAGGGATTTGTAGACGCTGGAGCTCCTTATGCTGCTCAGCCCAAGTTTCACTCCCTGTTTCAGTGCCGTCTTCAGTTAAAGCACACGACAACAGCGATGTCTGTCTATTAAATATGTATACAATGACAGGGCTTGTCAGTATAAATCTGATAGCATTACCATATATGAATGGAAGCCATCACTCCCAACAGCCTACAGAAAAGGTCCAAGAAAATATCTCCATTTTGAGCCACAGCGTGTGTTTTACTCAATTGTTATTTTTCTTTTCTCAGTACAGTCCAGGAATACTTTCCTTTCTCTCTCTCTCTCTCTCTCTCTCTGTTTCTCGCTGTCTCCACTCTGTGCTCTGGGACCTGTTTTTTTCACTCAGCTGCTGTTGAACAGGAAGACATTTTCTGTCTATCTAATAGCTTCCCCTGCAGTGTTTCAATTTTTATTCAATTTGGATCCCACTAGGCCCACGAGATTACTGTGCTGGATCGGCGATCCTCTCACAACTGTGGACCTAACCAGGCAAACCTGAATGGGCTTGTGCAGACAGCATATAAGACACACACTTATCTTTCTTGTTGCCCCTTTATTAGATCAAATATGTATTTTTTAATTAAAGTTGTACTATGGCATTATGGCAAAGACTACAACTTACACGGTGTACAGCTTCAGGGTAAGTTATTGAGCTAGGCTGGATTACCCTCAGAATTATCACTACCATTTTCTACAGCGCCTTGCGCACAGTACACTCTCACAGAGAAGGACACACAGGAATTGTGTAGTCAAGGACACATGAGGTTCTTGTGCCATGAATGTTGTTAAAGAAATGGCTGCACCATTTGCTCACTCGACTAAGCTGTTTATTTTTTAATGTGCTATTTTGGGGTTTGCCTGCGCTGTTGTCACACATTAGAGCCTTTAAAACAGGATTAGGAAGGTGCGATGCTTGGGCCTCGTTCAGAGTCCAGGGCAGGCTGCCAGATGGGACCAAAATAGCCTTCATGTCAGAGTGAGGAGAAATGGCTCCTGAAAATGACAGAAGTCTTTTACCCGTTCCATTTGTGCTCTTTCGTACCGTGGCACTCAGAAAAAAAGCCCGGTGTGATTACATGTTTTAGATCCATGGTAACGATCACTTTGCCTCATCTTGCTGATTATCTAATTTCTGCTAATTAAGATAATGGCCCCTTTACTGCCGCAGACATGAAGACCTATAGATATACAGTCAGGGCACGGCGTTAGACTATGCTATGTTATTATCTTTGAAAGGGTGCGCGAATAGGTTGTGTTTACCTCTCATTAAAATCTCTAGTGGAAATGAATCTCAAAAATTCTGAAAGACAGGCCTTGTCAAGTTTGGTCAAGTTGACTAGCCTGCCACCATTAGAGTGCACAATCATTTGTTTACCGATGCTGAGCTGCCTTCCTTTGAAATGGATACGGGAGTTTAATCAGCTCCCTATCAGTTTAGCACTTACCAGTGTTTTAGATTCCCTGTGACAGCGGATAGCTGACGGTGTTGACGTGTACATATGCAGCATCACATTCTCAGTTTTGTTCCCTCAAGCCCACCTGCGGTAAGTCCTGTTCAGTGCTCGCAGTCACTCATGCCAGATTTAGCAATTAATTTGAGTTGAGAGTACTCGACCAACTCAATAACCAACTGAATGTTAACACCCCATCTTATATACTCAGGTGGTAGTTTTATTGCCAGATCCAACTGCTGTGTAATGCAATTTTCCACCTGAACAGTTCTTAATGCCCTCTTCACTAATCCCGCAACTTTGTCCACTCTGGCGAAATTGCCCACTCAAATGCCACTGGCTGATGGCCCGATGTGTACGCCGTGGATCAGATACTCACGAATGCGGCATTTGAAATGAATTCTTTAAATGTCTCTACCTTTAACGAAACACAACGCAGTAAAGCACACTGTTTGGATTATCCCCTCTGAAAATGTAAAAGCAGAATATCAACAAACAGCAGCTGGCTCGTTAAGTGTAGAGACTTGCCATGTTGAGTGATTAAGGCTGACTCATATGGGCTCTATCTTGTGAAATGAAGAATGTAAGCACATAATATTCTGTTACCACCTATGGATTTTGTGATTCTGCTGCACTGTGACGCATTGTGAGCCTACATGTGCGTTTCATTAGTTGATCCTCTCCATATATGGTAGTTATTATGTCCTTTTCAGATCATCTCTTCTTCTGTTCAAGTAGACCTATTCATGCAGGAGTCAGCAATGACATTTTGGTGGTTGCCTTTATATTACTGCAAATGGTACAAAGCCGTTTGTATCTCAGCCTTTTTACAGATACCGCGGCTCAGTAAGATGTTTCAGGTCAAAGATTCCATTTGAAGGAAACCTGTTTCACTGGTGCCAAAAGGTCATCCTTTCTTTGGCCTAAATTGTTGATACGTTCACGCTGACCCTGGCAAATGTAATTTTGCACCACTGTGTGCATTTTTACAGCTCTGGTTGAAATGACAAATAAACCTGGAACCTTTTTAGCACTGGCTGATGAGACGTACCTGTTGAGGGTCACAGTGTGGGGATGAGAATGAGACTGGTTCTGTTGGGGGAAATGACAGGCGTGCTAAGGCCCTGGCAGAGGCTCCATAGTAAAATCCCAGGGCAGACTATATCAGCCCCTCATCATTCACTCCCAGTGAATGGGCACCGTTCAGGGACCTCCTCTGGTGTTTACTGAAGAGCGCACTTGTCAGAGTTCCTCACACACTCAGGCTCAGTCAATGCCACAGAGTCCCATTCTTTTCAGTTTGATTTTTGTCAGTGGAAGAACATCTTCATTTTTTTTACCTGGAGCTTGGCACTCACTCTGGGTAATATGAATGACTGCTCTGCAAAAGTGTTTTGCTGTAGTCTTTTTTTTTTTTATCCAAATTTTGTATTCATCTGGAGACACTGTGGGGGAGCCTTTGAGTCATTTATGATGTGCTTGGTATTTCGCAAGCATATTTGGAGAAAATGTCTTCCTGATTTTTTCTTTCTGAAGATAAATTGAAGTTAAAATATGAGAATTTATGATGTGTCTTATCCTATAATTGCATGCATTGAATTGTTGCATTAATGTGTCATTCCCTCTTTGAAGCAAATTTACAGGCACTATATTTTCCAAATCCAACATTAACGTTGATGACTAAAACTACTAAATATGCCTCCTATAAATATAAATAAACAGATTTCTAACTAGAGGATGGTAATAAATCTGAACTCTAACCCGCCATAAAAAATAAACCTAACTTTGGCGCACTAACCCGACAGCTAATTCAGAATTGCTAAACTTGCTAGATTTGATGCCATGTCTTTCTCCTTGTGACCCATGAACTTCTTGATGTTAACCTCCTATCTGTCTTTCTAAATTCTTTGAAGGGAACTATGATAATGAACGGCTGGCTATTGCTAGACAAAGAATCCCATACAGGCTTGGTCGGGTAGTTGACGAGTGGCTACTCGACAAAGGTAAAAACAATTAATTGATTAACAAAACTTCTTCACAATGTCTCTGAGAGATGTGCAGTTCAAAGGGATGCTCGCTCATTGGTGCTTTTCTACTTACTAGAACGGAATCAGCATTTCATCAATTGGAATTGATTATTTGTATAATAAAGTGTTTAGACAAAACGACTGACATGCCAAACTTGGCCAAACGATCTTCACCGAGCATCTTCCTCTCTTTACACACCTAGAACTGCATCCTGTCAGAGACGGAGGTGTAATAACCTAAAGATAACCCCCACTAACCCTTCCAATAATATTCCATCATAACTGTCTGTAAATAGATGCTGGTTTTTATATGTCGTATGTCTGCTCCTGTGAACCCCTTCTAATGCTTCTCATAAACAGTCTTTTCTAAACAGTGCTTAACCTCAGACTCTAACCCTTGTGATAAATAGTCAGGAGTTAAATAGGAAGCACATTTCCTCTTGTGTCAGCCTTTATGCTTTCATAATTATGAGATCCAATGGGCAGCAGAAGAAAAAACAATCTTAATTTAATTGAACTTTTCATCAGCAGATTTAGATCTAGTTTTAGCAAAATGTGGAATGATGACATATTGTACACATAGTTACTGCATAACCTGAAAAAAGCTACATGTTCTATGCATGACATGTTTACCTTTGTCTCCGCACCTCCGCTCTCTGCTAGCATCCCAACTCTCACAGATGGTTCACTAACAGCAGAGCTCATTGTTCACTTGATATCAGCTGCAAATAATATACTGTAGGCTTACATGCCAGTCTTTGAGACTTTAAACCCTTAAAACAGATTTTTTCCAAAGTATTACCAATTAAACATGTATTGTGGTCATTCATTTGTCTGAAAGTTTAATTGTTGATGTGAGTTGCATTGAGTCAGTTTCTGAGGTAATTACCACGGAACTTCAGATAAAACATGCAGATTGTGTTTGTCTTGTAGCGAACAAAAGCCCTTTTATATGTGACCTACGGACTCTTCATTACTTCATTTGCTTTTTAGTAGACTTGGTGACTCAATAGTCTTTTTGTATTTCAAAATAAAAGGGAGCATGCCAAGCCTTTTTAAAAAAACTGACATTTCAAAGCATGCAATAGAGAAAATGGTGGTAAATATTTAAATTTTAATTAAACCTATTACCCAGTGGGTTAGACCTCTCTAAAGTAGACACAGCCCAGAGCTTTCTTGAAATATAATGTCATGCTTCAAATTCACATTCTGATTTCATTACGAACCCCCAAAGACACAACCTCAGTTCAAAACTGAAGGGAAAGCATTCCCTTCAACTGTTTTGCTCACATTGTCTGTTGTTTCAGCATCTCCATAGGGTTGGAGTGGCTTAGAGCTAGTCGGTGATAATGCATTTCTGAAGCTGCTAAATCCTCTCCAGAAAGGTGTAGGCACAAAGAAGACAAAGCAATCAGAGGCGCCACTAAATGCTCACCAACTATTATTCCCACGTCAACTGACTGCAAGTGATTTGTAAACTTCAGGAATGAATGTCAGTTTAGCATTCAATTACCGTTTCAGATGGAACACTGAAATGAAATGTTCGATGTCACTGTAGAAGTTTTTCTTGTGGCACATTATTGGCTTGAGTTCATTTAACTTCATTTAACTTCAGTTCTCAAAAGCCTCAGGATCCCCTCCATTAACCATGAAGAGGCTCTTACCAGCGGCCTTACAACAGCCTACTTGATAATGGACTTCAGGCCGAGCACATCCGTTACCAGTTTAAGTAGACATCGCTAGCCCAGCAGATAATGGCTATGCGTAATGCCTGTTTTAGACAGCTAGCCATTCAATGACTTCCTTGACTAACAAGCAAGATTGACATATTAGCTCTTGAATCTTAGTTTCAATTACTGGTGGTAAAATATAATCAAATTTGTTTAAATCTTAGTTTCCTTTAGTGACTATTATTTTTTTATATTCCATAACTGAGAACTGATATGTCGTATTAAATAATATACACAACTCTACATTCATCTAGGTGAGTCAAAACTAATCTTTTAATCAGATATTCCAATGTTAAATATAGACTAGAACATTTTTTTTGTAATTCTCCAATATCCAATATCCATATATCTGTGATTCATTGGCTGTCTCAATGTAACACACTTCACTTAGGAATTAAGGTGCGATTCAATCTAGTTCAATTTTTCCAGATGAGTGCTGTGGTTTTTCATTGCTTTCCAGCTCATCCTTTCAGTCTACAGATAATTAATTGCAAAGATGAAGGTATACAGAGGGGACCTAAGTCATTTGCACTCTGTGTGTGTGTGTGTGTGTGTGTGTGTGTGTGTGTGTGTGTGTGTGTGTGTGTGTGTGTGTGTGTGTGTGTG
>JASCQY010000388.1:18298964-18309433 GCA_030264315.1 Sardinella tawilis
CACTCTCATGAATATTGTCCGGCAGAGCCACTAATTCCCCCCCCCCCCCCTTTGAGGGGCCTATGAGGCGTAGATGATGATGTTCTCATTTATTTTACAATGATTTGCGTTTCACATTGTTCCTCTGTAGCCCCAATATCGCTGCCATTTTGAGGCCGTCTTCCATACTGTCATTTTTAATTTAGGTGGGAAGCCATTAAATGGCATGTCTTTTGGTGCTATTAGATTTTTAATGTGAGATCAGAAAAGCAAGGAACCAAATGGAATAACGGGCCACTTTTTGCTCCTTTTACTTTTTTCTCCATGTCTTTCTCTCTCTCTCTTTCTCTCTCTCTCTCTCTCTCTCTCTCTCTCTCTCTGTCTTTCTGTCCCCCAATCTGCCTCCTTCTCTTTTCTTCCTCTTTTGCTGCATTGCAGGACGACAGCTGACCATCTTTAACAGCCAGGCGGCCATTAAGATCGGCGGTCAGGACAAAGGGCGTCCCTTCCAGGGCCAGATCTCGGGCCTCTACTACAATGGCCTGCAGGTGCTCAAGCTGGCGGCCGAGGGCGACCACAACGTGCGGGTGGAAGGCAACCTGCGCCTGGTCGGCGACGCGCCGTCCGTCCTGTCCACGGAGACCACCTCAGCCACCCCGCCGGCCGCCGCCGACATGTCCACCACCATCATGGAGACCACCACCACTATGGCCACCACCACCACCCGCCGACAGCGCTCCCCGAGTCTGAAAGACAGCATTACACAGGTCGGCAAGATGGGTTGGGGGTGGGGTGTGTGTGTGTGATAGGTGGGTTGGATGTGTGCAAAGTGGTGGATGTAGGGAAGGTGGGGGGGTTTAGGCGACAGTTAGGGCGGAGGTGAGGAGAGAGAGGTTGGCGGAGTCTGTGAAAATGAACTTATTATCATTGAAGCAGACTCCATTAAACGTTAACACACCATTAGTTTTCATAATCCAGCTGCGATTTAGGCAGCCGGGACTCTGTGTGAGCCATCATTTCACAGGGCCTCTTGCCACGATCCTGATCAAATATTAATGTTTCTGGGGGCTGGTGATGAGGATATATGAGAGGCCAAACTGGATCAGTACCTCGCGAGGATCCAGTGGCGAGACGACGAATATGCCAGACAATGGGCTGTGAGATAAGAGGAAGCTTGATCATATTATCTTTTGACCTTTCTCCGTCATGCGATACTCTGGCTTTTCAAGCTGCGGTGGACAAATCAGTGGCTCTCGCTCAAAGCCGATAAATGATCACAGACATTGTGTTGCGCTAGTTTCAAAATTAGTTCCTCATTGTGGACGTACAGTATGCTCGTACCTCTTTCACAATCAACTGTCTAACATCCCATAATCCCTCACAATCAGCATTTTACTTGCTGGAGGACTCCTCATAGGCCACACATATGGCAAGCAGTCACATTTTAAGCTGTGAGATTTACAAATTAAAGCCATCAGCTTTGTGATATTAGAGCGCTGAACACAAATTGAGTCTTACAGATGCCGTATCTAGAGAGGTGCTCTGTAATGAACACTCAACTTTCAATTGCCTTGCCAATGACGATGCTTTTCATCAACTTCTTCTTGTGAGAAATCAGCCCAATTACAGCATTGCATTACAATAAGCAGAATGCATATTTTACACTTCATATCTAGGAAAGTCATTGTAAGTCTTAGTTTTAGGATAACGTAGTATTGAAAGTAGTTTAGTAGAGTAGTTACTGTATGTGTGATGGGGTTAGGATAGATCATTGGGCCTCATTCACCAATATCTTCACTTACATCAACATGTAACATCAAAAAACATATACAAATCCAGACAAATACAAATCTTCTCAAAAATGGCGTGAGTTTTAAGAACAAATTTCTTTGTAAGAATGGTTGGTGCGTGAGGCCCATTATTATTAGCAATAGTTCAAATAGTTCTCTGCAACGTTTGTAAAACAGCTTATAATACTTTAATGCAGAATCAGATTTCCAGTCCATTTAATATTATCTATATTTTTATAGAGTTCAGTTACTTTTAGCTTCATAGTAAGTGCTTTCCATGCAAGGCAGCTTACAACTGAAGTAGAAACTCAAAAAAAATTACTATTGCATTACCTATTGACTATTAAATCAAAGCAAGCATTATACTTGCAAGACCAGAGTGATGCCTGAAGCATATCCTTTGTAAAAGTGTTCTCATCCCCAATGTCACCATACAGGAGTTAGTGTAGTTTTCAATGATTTAACACTCTAATTTATTCAGTATTTGTCATTTATAATGGCCCATGTAAAACATTGGCAAATGTGCCTGTGACTATGTAATAATTGCTTGCCATACTCATTTTCATATATGCAGATCAGCCTAAATTCTGTCGTGACTTGTTATAGGAATTACGTGTAAAAGCGGCTGATATTTGAATGGTAATACTAATTCAATGAAATTAGATTTAATACAATCTGAATAGCTGACAGGAGGAATTAGGCTTTGAGAGAGTTGCCAAGTCCATCCTTGTTCGTCACTGTTCACTTCACCATTCTCAGCTCAGCGTGCAGCTTTGTGAGAAGTGCTAACAGACCTTGGCATGCATGAAAGCACTTGGATAAACTGGCCTCTCGGAGTAGCAAAGTATGACTGACTTTACCATCAAGTCTGCTGACAACACAAATAGCAAACATGACCCACAAACTCCACAAATGTTTAGCAAAGAAATAGGTCTGTGCCAGCAGAAGCATCCTCCTGATGGTTTGCTCTGCCCATAGTCTCAGGCTTTTGAAAATGTGCGGATGCCTTTTCCCATGTTTCTATACTAGCATGTCATGAGAGGCATCGGAGGTGAACATTTTCTCAGAATGTATAAATTCCCATTTCCTTGCGTAACACCTTCTTGTCCGACTGCCATGATGCTCTTGCCCCCACATACTGTAGATAGCGGCAGATCGAGAGCCAAAAGGTAACGTTTCAAGTCTTAATGCACCATAAAGTCTCCATTTGCTTTGCATAACTCAGACTTGTTTATGTGTTTCGTGCAGCCTGCCAGTAGCACATCTTTCAAAATCGTTTGCCAGGCAGCACGTTGTAGTTAACCTTTCATGTTCCAGATTCGTCATACCACAATGAGATTTAATCAGTGTTATTTAAAAGTACCATACCGTAGTAAAGAGAAAGTACGGATGTTGCTTTGCGGCTCCCATATGACGTTGTCTGAGTATAGTTTGTGAAGGAGGTCACAGCTACCACAGCTCAAACAAATCATAGGAATTTAAAATGACAGGCCCTTCTGAATATCAACACATGTACAGTAAACCCTTGATAACAGTAAGCATACAAGACGATTGACTGAGATACTTGATTTCCCAGTGACAGAGATAAGGGTTTATCATTCACAAGCCAATGCTGGTTGGTAGTGTAGAGTATTTGTCAGATCTGTGAAAGAAAAGAGAGAAAGGGAGAGAGAGTTTGTGTGTGTGTGTGTGTGTGTGTGTGTGTGTGTGTGTGTGTGTGTGTATGTGAGCACATGTGTGTTGAGGTCTCTCCACTTAGAGCGTTTTATCTGTACAGTAGCCCTGGCTGATAATTGTGGCTTTGGGCTCGGCTGCATAAACAGAAAAGCCATGGGTTCGCTTCATTAGCAAAGGCTGATTAGAAGTGTCTACATGATAATGAAAGAGATGAAGCGATGTCAATCACACACAAAGTGGCCGTTTCCTCTCAGGCATAACAGCACCAGTGCTGGACCTGCATAGAGCTCCTTGAATGGATATTAAATCCTCTTCAGTGGTGGACGTGTGTTTTTTTCCATGGGAGCCCCAAGGGTGTTCTTACAGTCACAGCACTTGCACATGTTTTTTATTTCACTAGTTTAAGTGTGTCAAATGCCAGAAACTCTTCAATCCTAAATTAATATAAATTTGTTGTCGTTTGGAATGATAGTGATGGGTCACACTTGAGTCAAATTAGATTCACTAAAGCAAAAAAAAACTTAAGTAGGAGTTCAGATTAAAAGTAAATCCAAAGTTCAAAGTGGTAATAGGGCCATGACACAGAAGCAGAATTCAACCTAGAATGGACTACAGTAGTCCACTAAACAGTGGTATGAGCTAAATATCTAGGTGTTTAACTTGAGACCTTGATATACTGAAATATGTCATCTGGAGTGTGTGTTAATTCAACAAAATGACTGACCCCTGACAGCTTTCAACTGCAATCGAAATTCTTTTTAATTAAAGGAAGAAACCACGGTGTTAATACTTTCTCTCTCCGCGCAGAGCTCCGATGACCTGCTGGTGGCATCGGCTGAGTGCCCCAGTGACGATGAGGACCTGGAGGAATGCGAGCCAGGCACAGGTGAGTGTGGGATTCCGACCCATGGGCACTGCTCACTCTCTGGGCACCCACAGGTCCCATCTTCCCCCCTCCTTCTCCTGGGCAGGGACGATCTCGAGAACAGAACACACACAAAAAGCACAGTCAGAGGGCGAACCTTATAAGCAGAGAGGGTAAAAGCAGAGCGAGAGGAACCAACGTCCGTTAAATTCCGTGTTCTATTTTTGCAAGGGGGAGGGGGGCAAAATCCCCCTTTAAGCAGACCAAAGTCAAGCCCTCATTTGCTAATACAGAAAATCGGGTAAAAGTTTATGTTGTGACGTACCGATTTATGCAGACCGGAACTAGTCACGTTCGCTCCCATTGTAACGGATTATGTTGCTCTATCTTGGTCAATATTCCATAATATTTGTTATAAGAGTGCAGTGACCTGTTCTCATTCCCACTTATTACTCAGCTACTTATGAGAGTGAGGTGGCCTTTGTTTTTGCCTCGCGCCTAATTTCTCACAGCATGAGGCAGGAGAAGGGGTTGGCTGGGTGACATGATTCAAATGTGGGCGCCTTCCCACTTGGGAAACCGCCCTGTTTTCAGCAGAGATGCATGCCAAGCTCATCTCTGTTTTTTCAAGAGTGAGAACCATTGTACATAATTCCCTGTAAGTTTCTAACCAAATAACAGCGTATCTGTTGCAGTCCGCATCAAATGACATCGTGAAAGAGAGATTTGTTGACTTGATATTTCACCTGATATTAATCCATGGCTCTGTGGCTACAGCACTTTGTTTAGAATGACATTTTCTTTGATAAGAACTGTTGGATGTTAATCATGTGACTGTCCATCATTAATATCATGACCCTGTGTTAAATTGAACGCTGATATTTTACAGTGGGATTTATGTGATCAGCTACAGTTCTGTGTTAGCTTTCAAGACCCTGCTGTGACAAATGATCCATCACTCACTTCCCCTCTGCCTTTTCTCAGTATCCATGCCGATGTGTTGTGATTCTTTTAGATGGACTTTTATTTGGCCAACTTTCAGTTTCCTTTTTTTTTTTCATTGAATACAGTCACACCTACAAAATGCTGTTGTGACTGCTGTGAGGTTCTTTTGAGTCATATTTAGTGGATCTTCTCACCTTTTCTGTGCACCTGTGGTTGGAAATAAGCTCTCCTGCTTTCCCTAAAAGGATGGCGATGTCTTTTTGTCCATCCTTGGTTACTAACACCACCCCCCCCCCATCCTTACACAAAATCCTGCCTAAATCCGTCTTTTAGCCGCTCTCTTCCCCCCACCTTCCACTAACCCCTCCCCATCAAACTAATGTGTCAGGATCCTCTCATCTCCCCTGGACAGTCCCTACGCACATGTCCCCTGTGACCATAATAGCACTCACATCACTAGCGAACGCTCTGAAGTAGAGTCCTGTGATTGGGTCGTCAGACTCAGGTCTGACTGGTTAACACTAACAGAAGGAAAGAGCTGGGGACAGAATGTGTTTCTCTGTGAGGACAATCTTATGCAGCTTTCCTTTTTTGTAATTTGCTTTTTTTTCCCATGCAAAAAACATGCGGCCTATTTGTTGATGTAAGTGACCCAAACTCCATGGTTGTTATCTTATTTAAGCAAGCAAAAAAAAAAGAAGCCAGGAAAAATGCAAGAGATGAAAAAGAGGACTCTTTGGAAAATATTTTCATGATATTGTGCTATTTTACTCAGATTGTATATAAACACACATAAGGCAGTTTAGAAATTGTAATTCTGTTAACTCAAATGTAAATAGCAAATAAGAAAAGACATGTGATTATAATATATAACCATAAAACCATAAACCATAGAACTATTTCTCTAGTCTCACAGTCTGTTGTTTTTAGCAGGCTTGGCATTTGACTCATCCTAACCTAGTTTGTTTTTCTCCCTTCCTTTAGGAGGTGACTTAGTGATTCCTATGTTGACTGTGGACTCCCAAGACGCTCAGTCTGGCATCACATATTACCCAGCCATCCCCTCGCCCCCAACCTCCCTGACCCCCCTCCAGACCACCAAAGAGTCCCAGGGCCTGCCCGACCCCCGGCCCCCCTGCCCTCCGGACCAGGAGGACTGTGGCGAGCCCGTGGAGGTCTCGGCCTTCGGCTCGGGCGAGATGACCGAGTCGGACGACGAGGACTTTTACAAAAACACCCCCATGGTCACCGATAGGACAGTCCTTCCCCCTCCCCCGGCCGCTGCCGCAGGGAGCGAGGGCCAGCAGCACCAGCCGGGGGTCGGGGGCTCTCCGTGGGCGGCGGGCGGTGTCGGCGGCGTGGCGGGGCCCACCAGCAACCCCGAGCAGCTGCACATCCCCGCAGGCAAGATGAACACCCTGAACACCCGCGACCAGATGCTGCTGCCGCCGGCACCGCCGGCCTCGCGCCACCCCCCGGCCTCGGGCCTCACTCACTCACCCCCCGATCTCCCCCGTGTGTCCACAGCTCAGCCCGCCACGCCCCGCGAGAAGAACCCGCCCGGCGTAGCCGAGGTCATCCGAGAGTCCAGCAGCACCACGGGCATGGTGGTGGGCATCGTGGCGGCCGCCGCCCTCTGCATCCTCATCCTGCTCTACGCCATGTACAAGTACCGCAACCGCGACGAGGGCTCCTACCAGGTGGACCAGGGACGCAACTTCATCAGCAACCCCGGCGCCGACAGCAACGGCTCTGTGGTGAAAGAGAAGACGGCCGGCACCACGGCGGCCGTCGCCAAGACAAGCACTAAGAGCAAAAAGAACAAAGATAAGGAATATTATGTCTGAGAAAGAGTGATGGAGAAGGACAGTAGAGAGGGAGAGAAAGAGGGAGGGAGAGAGAGAGAGAGAGGAAGGTTGGAGAGGAGGAGGTAGTGGTCAGGGGAATTATAGCACAGTTATTCCCACACCATACGCAGAATAAACAGAATCATGATGGGGATTTTTTTATACATTTCAAAGCATGTTTTCCTCTCGTCATTATGAATACTTAAATAATGGCTAGAAGAAAACCAGTTCCATTTCAGCATTACAGTACGTGGTTCTCAGCTATTTTTCTATTGCAAAACAGTAGAAGGTTAGAGATGACATAAGGGTGCTCCTAACTTTCCTGCTCATGTCAGGGGACTTAAGCATGGCTAGACTCTGCTTAACATTTTGAGTTTAACATTCCAAGTTTTGGGAACGCTGTCACGTCAGGGAAACAGTGCTGTGTGCAATATAGGCACTGCTTCATCTGACCTCTGTCAGTCTATCCCCCAGGGTCAGGCAAACGAAAGTGTAGTCCCTTGTTTTTTTTGTTTACTGTTTACTTCTCTCTCACACTGAGCCATTGATTGTCCAGTGGACAGGCTTTGTGCAAGCAAAGTCTCCTGTGGTGAGAAGCAGGGTTGCGCTCAGGTTTGAGGGACATGTATACCACACCAGCAGGAAGCTGCTACCCTGCACTCCCAACAGTGGGGAATGGCAACTGTCTTACTTTCTTGCTGATCACCGTCCGTGACTGACTCTCATGCAGCTGCGACTATCCACAGATGTTTGATCTCAACTAAAGGGAAACTGTGAACTCTGGCCTTTGAACTTTTTAAAAGGGAAAGCCTAAGTAGGACTTGAAAGGAGGCAAGACAGACATGCAAATGGCCAATAAGACCACTGTTATATTCTATTAGCCTAAAAGGGAATTTTATTGCAACAGTCCCAGTCCCAGTGGTCTTAAATCTGTTATTAAATTAGTGTTTGATCTTTTCTTTCTGAAATAACACACTGGTGTTGTAATGAACAAAATAAAAGAACATCAGTTGTGAAGTTAGGACTCTATGGTGCCAGGAACTGATGTCATAGCATATCTGGTTGAAGTGGTGACATGAAACACAGGCTGAGGTTTTGAAGCAGAGAGCCAGTATTCCAGTTTCTTGAGATTCAAAGAAGCTGCCTGCTCTTACTGTATGTGGCCTGGGACAGTTCAGCAAGGCCTGTTAACACCACTTTGCTCAATCATACCACCCTACCATCTCCTCTCTGCCAACAGGTGAAAGGTGTGTGTGATCGTGTGTGTGTGTGTGTGTGTGTGATCGTGTGTGTGTGTGTGTGTGTGCACTATTATTGGGCTATGGTTTCATGTATGTGTTGCCTCCAGAGGGATTAAAAAAATCAAGTCCCAATTCAAATCCCGAAAAAGGGATTGATAGGACACCATACAACTGAAAACTGGGAGCTGTCAGTCTGCATACTTTCTTTTGTCTTTGTCTATTCGAAGGAATTAACTTTGTTATTCACTCCAACAGCAGAAAGGCAGGGAGAGAAAGAAGAAGAGAAAAAAAGCTCAAAAGTTAAAAGACACTGTATTTATGTATATAAGATGAAATCTTTTGACATTGTCAAAAACGTGTGTGTAAGTGTGGCAGAAAAAGCGAGCGAGCTCACATGTGTGCATATGTATGAGTTCCTGTGTGTGTAATTGTTTCCTCCTTCCATGAGACAGACACAGACAATGACAAACACTCGGAAGACTTCTCTTGGCTTCCTCATTGCCAACAATAAGCACTCCTGCCAGATCCCCAGTGACACGTAACTGCAGACATTGAATATGAAAGGGATCTTTTTTGGATGTTGGAAGTGAGTCTGGGAGAACTTTCTGGCATCACTACAGTGGAAAATGGAGAAGGACGTGCCCAACTTTGCATTCAGATGCCTCATTTTCCGCTCCTCAAAGTCAATATGAAGTACAGTGAAGGAAATAAAGATTTGGGGGGAAAAAATCTGTCTCATGAAAACTGTTTTCCAATCAGAATAATGTGAATTGTGTTTAATTTTTTATTATTAAAATGAAATCCTCTCTGAAAAAAAAAATGAAAGAATTTATGTAACGTCTAGATATTTCTCACTTTGGTTTGGAGGCAATATTTTCCTGTGCTCACTCCCCTACTCCGCCTTTTTTGTTTGAATTGACCCTGTATGTATGACAGACATGTTTTACACTGTAATATGGTAATTTTGCCACATGAAATAAATACCGAATCAAACCAAACCTGTCTCCATGAAGCAAGGAGAATGGACTCTTTATTCCGCGTGCACTCAGATTTGAGCTCAATACTCCATTTTCATCTACTGCTACTCTTTTCATGAACCAGTTGCAACATACAGACATGTTTCAGAAGTTATTTTTGTTAAATTGCTGTTGAATTTTTTATTTACATTTTTATTTTTTTTAACTTTTGAAGTTATGAAGTCCTGGGTAAATCAATCCATAGCCCTGTTTGAGATCATCAAGTAGTAGCAGTAAGAAGAACGATAAAATTTGGTATAACATAGACCTCAACCTTGACCAGCAGGACTTGATTGTGTTGGGTTTGATTTCCCCTGGACTTATCTTTTCACACAGAAATAACCGAAGGTGTACAGCAAATCTTAATGTGGAAGTGTGGTGTCACTGTGACCTCAACCTAGATCTGTGGGAAATGGCTGAGGGGGGGGGGATACAATTGGTTCTTCACTTTCACAAATCCTCTGTTTTCCTCTGTACAAATCCTCTGTAGAGTCTAGTCTCGTTAAAACATTACAGAAACCCTGAATGGATGATCTACTTATGGGTAACTATATGATTTGGGAATATTGACATTTTTTATACATACAGGCCAATATATTGATATTCAGTATTTTGCTACCAGCACAAGACTGCTCCTGATCTACCTTAAGCACTGAGGATTCTAGAGGTTATTAGAGTGGTGACCAGAGGCATGAAGGCAAGAGTAGTCATCCTAACAGACTAGCCATTAGTTTTGTTCCCCTCCTCTCTTGTGATTGTTACCATCAACTATGACTTCAAATTACACCTTCTTCTATGATCTATAAAAATCTATGATTTTTGAGGATTATAGGCTATACATCACCCTGCTAGTCTCCGATTTCATCCACAGTTTTGCAACTGGCTTCTCCCACACATCCAGCATATCACGACTTTGATATCATCAGTTAGGTGTTGGCTATTATTGTCTTTGAATGATCCATATTGCATGGCTGAATGCCTAAGAAATGCAACAATTTCGCCAACAGCATCATAAGAACATAACCAGACCCTCACCTGCCCCCTACACATTGGAGTAAAATGCGTGTCTGTGATATCATGCAGCACCACAGAATATTTTGACATTGAAG
>JASCQY010000388.1:18422380-18440563 GCA_030264315.1 Sardinella tawilis
AGGCTGAGCAGGGCTCGAACCTGCAACCCTCTGGTTGCCGAACGGCACCTCTACCACCTGCGCCACCATCACCCCCATATTATATTATATTATATTATATTTATTTATTTAGGAGGGGGGGGGGGTTGTCATTGTTGGGAGCAAGCGGACCTAATTGTTCTTGTCATCATCTTTCAGCTGATGGCCAACTCTTGAGTAGAAAGAGACAAAGGAAACCCACGTTAAAGATTCTGGAAAGTTCTCTAGAGGCTGAGCCAATTTCAGCGCTAAAGAAAAAGGTGAGGCTGGTCAACATGCTCTAGATCAAAGCAGATATTCTTTTCTGAGCTCATACACTCATACAAGTTGATTTTCTCTAAAATATATATATATATTATGATTGAAGGCTGAGATCAGTCCGATGTGAAGGTGATCAGCACACTCTCTTTCACAGGTGAAAGCACCGAAGAATAGTTCAGGTCAAAACATCTCCATAGGTTTGTGCGCTTAGCATTCTTAGATGTTACAATGATGTAATTACCAGGATTCACTTTGCTACAAAAATGTAATATAATGCATTATTCATGGTTAATTGCCTCTATTTTGGGCTGACGCAGACATTTTTTAGGTTAACTACATTTTGATGTGTGTTACTATCTGACTCATTGCAAAGACTCAGGTCAGCTTTCAAGCAAATTGAAGGGGAAGACAGCAATGGTGGCAGAACCTAGTGACTCTGCAGTGCTCTTAAATTTGGAAAAGGAAGCAGGCTGTTCCCCTGCTGCCTCGGATACTGGCAGCTTAATGGACCTCCATGAAGATGAAGAGAATGGTTTTAACTCTGAGGTTGGTGTCTTCATCAGCAGATGTAGTCTTTGAATGTTGTAGAAATCACTTTTGGCTCAATTTCATGAACATTGTGGATGTCTGTTAGGCCATCCTAACCACTACTGACTGTTCCATGGTGATGACCGAGTCTACTGCCACTGCCGATGGTCTTGCTCTTCACGAGAGGTTTTATGAAGAGAGAAGTGGCACAGCTATGCTTAGGGAGAATGTGTGTCAGGTAAGTCTGGCTTGTATTATATTGATATGATATGACCTGTGACATGTCTGACTTTGTCATGTCGCCTGTCAGGGTAATGATATAAGGACAAGTAATAATTTTAAAATCACTCAATCACAATAACCATAATGTCAAATAATTATTGTTCGTTATAAATGACAAAAGTCCACACCGCAAGCAAGTTATAGACAACGACGTGTTCAACAGTATCATTTGGATCACTTTCAGAACTTTTAGAATTTTGAGAACAATAAATACCTGACAGCCAATCAGAGACTATCAAATTTTAGACATCACTTTCATTGGACATCACATCACATGGGAAGAGACTTTTGTTTTCATTGGTCAGTGTGGACACTAGTATTATTATACGTAGGTCTCTTTATAGCTTTTGGTGTGAAGAGCCTACAGACTATTGTGTACACAATACAGACACTGCAGCCATTTGCAGTGCATCTTCCCCTACTCCCATAAATGTGGTACTTCTTCTTTTTCGTCTGTCCCTGGTCAGGTTTGTGAGAACCCTGGAGATCTCATCCTTTGTGAGGGGCAGTGTTATGGGTCATTTCACCCACGCTGCGTTGGTCTCTCAGAACCTCTGCAGCGAAGGTTTGTCTGTCAGGAATGTAGCTCTGGTAAGAGTTTACTGTTTGCCTTTCTCTTACTCTGGCAGGACCTGCAAGAGTGGCTTGATGCCTATAGCCATAAAATGTTTTTAGGGACACAATAAATGTGTATTACAATACTATTGCAATTGTAATGTGTGTAATAATGTGTTGTGGTCAATGCATTTTTGCATAAAACGCCATCTTCTACATGAGGTGCATCTATGCTGCATTTACTGTATGAGTACAGTATTAAGCAGCCACTAATTATATTTATGTTATATATTTATATTATATACTGTATATGATTATATAGTTTATGTAAGATCTTTTCTGCTCTCCTGTGCTCTTTTACTGTTTATTGTTTTCACCAAACTATATGTTGTTCAGCTTAACAGCATATTACTATCTACTACAGTGGTTGTCAAACTGGGGTACGAGTACCCCTTGGAGTACTTGGATCAGTTCTTGGGGTACACAAAATAAATCTGTGATTAGGCTCACAGCTCTCACCATCTTAAAGATAAACTTCAGATACAGACATGCAAACTATTCCCAATAGAATTAAACTATTCCCAACACAACCAAACTATTCCCAATTCAACCAAAGAGATGTACCATTGAGATGTACCATTACATGTGTCCACAGTTTATTCAGCAATGCCGTAATTTTCCAAATATTAATTGCTATAGCTGTCTGTGCTTGGTAGTACACATGTTTCGGGGGTATGCGCCAGTCAGTATACGTGTTTCAGGGGGTACACAACAGCTACTGTAAATGTTTGGGAACCACTGATCTACTAGAACTGACTTGTGCTCTGTCCTGCTCAGGTTTACACGCCTGTTTTGTGTGCAAGGAGTTGGGAGATGGCGTGCAGCGTTGTGTGGTTCCCTCGTGTGGCAAGTTCTACCACGAGAAGTGCATCATGGAGCACTCCCCCACCGTGCCCCTGGCCTGCGGCTTCCGCTGCTCGCTGCACGTCTGCCTCTCCTGCTTCATCACCAACCCCACCAGCCCCTCGGCCTGCACTGGTCAGTGTCGCACATACTATAGGACTGCATCTTAGATAACCTTTGCTATTGATTAGGGAACTCTGCTCTGCTGAGGCCCAGAGCTCCCAACATCATGTGCAAGGAATCAGAAAGGATTGAATTTAACACTGCTTTTGTGTTCCGGTCAGATTTTACCAAAATCATTTTTTACCTTTCAAAAATGTACTTAATCTAATTGGATGGTCACAGGTCTCCCTCACTTAGTTCATGCAGTCTATCTGAACTCATAGCACAACATTTTTTGTGTTTGATTCAACTTTGTTACACCTGTTGTGTGCCAGTAAACATGACCGGACCGAAATGAAGGGGTGAGACCACAGTAAATGTACAAAAATGTTATTGATTTAATTCAGGCACATACAGGCTTACCTACAAAACTCAGATGGACAGTAGTGTACGTGTGTTTGTGTTTACTGAAACAAACATAAACACATCCCCTCACTCCCATTGACCGTGACCAAAAACCTACGCACAATAAAATCTCTCCCTACATAGGCTTCATTCAAGCCTGAAGGCCATAATTAGTGCACTAGAGTTTTAAATTGTAATATTCAAGAGAGCCTAAGTTGATGCAGACGTCCAGAGCCTTTATATGGCTCTGCAGACGTCTATCACAGAAGTTGATACCAATCTTTGAGAACTTATGCATGTTTTTAGTCATTTTGGACTAGAACAACAAAGTTGTAACCATGAAACAAGCACTCCAGGAGGGGTAATGTAATGTAGCCCAGTACGATTCTCCACAATAACCATTAAGGACTGATAATTAACAATATTCAACATATCACAACCCTGCTCAGTATTTTGTGAAGTAAGCATCTTCCTTTGCCAGTGTTTCCTTGCCCAACATCTCTGAAAGATGTTATCTATGAATATTTAGAAGGATTCAATATATTAATGAACAACACGAGAAAAGAGCATGCGTCTAAATAAGTATAAACAGTACAGTATAATCATTCAAACCAAATCTGGCATTTTTGGGTCATCAAGCTTTCTCCGATTGTCAGCTCATGCTCAATGGAAACAAACAGAGCTTTAAATCCCAACCCACATATTTTGGTGTTGATTTGTTTTTGTGTGGATGTGTTTTTGTGTGCGTGCGTGCGTGCGTGCATGTGTGTGTGTGTGTGTATGTTTGTTTTGTTTAGGTCCCTTGACTCGCTGTGTGAGATGCCCGGTTGCTTACCATGCCAACGACTTCTGCATGGCCGCTGGAAGCATCCCCCTGACAGCCAGCAGCTTCCTGTGCCCCAGCCACTTTGTGCCCCGCAAGGGCTGCCGAAACCACGAGCACGTCAACGTCAGCTGGTGCTTTGTCTGCTCCGAGGGTCAGTCGCCAAGTCTGCTGGATACCAGATCATCATCACCAGGCTTGAGAGAGCATTTCATCTCAATGACACCTTCTACAGAACATATGTTCGCAGTCAGCACTTCAGTTGATATAGACAGTCACAGGCACAGGGACAGTCAGGCCATCTTTGTAAATAAGAACTTGTTCTTAATGATCTGCCTGGTTAAAGAAAGGTGAAACAAACAAACACAGCAAAGATAAAAACTCGCAATTCTAGAACATAGGGAAATTGTAGAAAACTGCTAGCTATACTTCAGGCGTTTTGCTGTATAAACATGGGGTTTTACCTGTTTGGCACGGCACCTGTGTTCTCTCTCACACCTCTAGGGGGCAGTCTTCTGTGCTGTGAGTCATGTCCTGCAGCCTTTCACAGAGAATGCCTGAACATCACCATGCCGGAGGGAAGCTGGTTCTGCAACGACTGCCGTACTGGGAAGCGACCTCACTATCAGGAGGTGGTCTGGGTCAAAGTAGGCAGATACAGGTCAGCCTAGACAAGATTTTAATGAATTCATTAATTTGGCAAGTACAACTTTGGCAAGTAACCTATGTTTTAGTGTTTGTTTCTTCACAATACGTTCAGTAGTGCTCATCTCTAATGTGATTTCTACAGTAGATTTTGTCATATCAGAGCACCAGGTTTGACGGTAGCCTAGGCAATGGAAAGCAGAGTGGTTTACAGTGGATTGACTAGGTGCAAGATGCATGCAAGCGTTGGACTACATGTTACATGTTAGCGTTAGCATAAACCTCCTTCCTGATGCCAGAAGAGGCATGCTAGTGAAAGTGAAATAAGCCTTGAAGGTTTTAGCTCACTTTGGTACTCTGGGATGGAGTCCAGGGGAGTTGCATAGCAGTTCCCACTGCAGCCTCTGCTTAGATGAACCTCTTCAGCCCCATGTGCTGCCTGCTTCCCAGCAGGTGGTGGCCAGCTGAGGTCAGTCATCCCAGAGACATCCCTGACAACATCCTGCGCATGAGGCACGACCTTGGGGAGTTCCCTGTGCACTTCTTTGGCTCCAACGACTACCTGTGGACCTACCAGGCCAGAGTGTTCCCTTACATGGAGGCTGATGCCAATGGCAAGGAGAAAATGGGCAAAGGGGTGGACTCCACTTACAAGAAAGGTAGGCTGCCATCAAAGTCTCTGCAGAAGAACTCATCCAACCAATTAGGAGTTAATTGTATTGCAGACCTAGCAAAGTATCTCAGTATCAAACTCTTCGGGGAATAAAAGTTGTGCCATCTAGGCCCATTGGATCTACCAATGCACTAAACATTATGTGGTTCCACAAATTAGTTGTTCTACCTGACTGAACAGTGTCAGATTGTTGCAAAACATTTAAAATGTCAACCACAGGGATGAATTGGAACCTTTAAAGCATTTTGACCTCTGAACTTGACCCAGTTTGCTGGATTAGTGAATTGTATGTTGCAGTAGTTCTCCTCAGAAAAAGTCTGCTTTTCTCTGCCACCACCAAGAACGTCAAATGAGCATTTAACTGTACATTTTGTACTGTTGTTTGTCGTTACTCACCCACCTCCAGCTCTCGAGGAAGCTGCCAAACGGTTCCAGGAACTACAGGCAGAGAAAGAGCTGAGGCAGCTTCAGGAGGACAGACGCAATGACAAGAAGCCGCCGCCCTACAGGCACATAAAGGTATGGCAAGAACCATGGGCATGGAGGGAAAAACACCAAAAACACATTCCATGGCCCTTGTAGGGGTTATACAAGGGTAATGCAGGGGCATCCCCGTCTGTGTTCAAAAAGCTCTTGAAGATCCAGCTCTTCAAAGAGCATCTCCTGTCTTAACACACCCACGCAGCACCTTGCGATGCTCTGTCTAAGACTTATTCTATGTAGCTTGTAGTTTGTAAGTCACTTTGGACAAAAGTGTCTGCTAAATGCATAAATGTAATGTAACTTGTTTCAGCTATTTGAACTCTTAATAGCCTCTGAAAGCCAGGGATGATATATGCCTGCCTACTCGTTTCCAATGCCATATTATGTTGACATGCACGTCATTCATTCGATTGAATAGGTGAACAGGCCCATAGGAAAGGTCCAGATCATCACTGCCGACTTCTCGGAGATCCCACGGTGCAACTGCAAGGCCTCGGACGAGAACCCGTGTGGCATCGACTCCGAGTGCATCAACCGCATGCTCCTGTACGAGTGCCACCCTCAGGTGTGCTCGGCGGGCGAACGCTGCCAAAACCAGAGCTTCACCAAGCGCCAGTACTCCCAGGTGGAGATCTTCCGCACGCTCACGCGAGGATGGGGGCTCCGCTGCTGCACAGACATTAAAAAGGTATTTTTATTGCTTGCTTGCTGTTTGTGGTCCATGGTTACCTGCTTGCTTGGATCTCTGTCAGTGGCTGTGTTCTATGTATATCCTGTCTGTGCTTCCTTGTGCTTTGTATTTATTTTTATTTTTCTTTCCTTCCCTCCTCCTCTCCCCATCTTGACTGCGCTATTTGCTTGTTGGTTATCTTGACCAGGCGTCCGTTTCCCAAAAGCATAGTTGCTAACCAGTTAGCAAGCATTGCAACCAACATAGTAACTTACATAGTTAGCAACTATGCTTTTGGGAAACTGACCCCAGGACTCCCTGGAAGTTGAGATGTAATATCTCAATGGGACCTTCCTGGATAAATAATAGTTGAATAAAATCAATAAAAAAAGCATCAGCCCTTTTTATAATACTGAGGGCCATTAGTCCCCTTTATATATAAACGTTTACCTGTTCAATCACCAGTTTTGGCCCATGGTATATAAATGGGGCTAATGAGAACTGCACGTGAAAGAACTTGTTGGATGCTTCTTCTGTGTTTTTCCGTGTCGCCATTTTAGGACAAATTCATAGTCAATGCAAGGTGAACGAATGTCAGTGCATTGCAGTACACCAGGACACTTTGATGCTTACTTGCGTGCCAAAGTGTCGTCCAAATATTTGTGCCGCAATGAAACAGTGTCTGTAATGACATGGAAACCAATGAAAGTGTATTAAACAACACATGATTAGGCTGAGCTGTATACAGTATGTGGGTGGAGCCTGGGCTTGCCCATACTTCCTGTGACACTGCACAAAATGTTGTGTTCAAGTCAGTATGGCCAAGCTGCCTATTTACTGCATTTCCTGTTCCAGAATATCAGGCACCAATGAGAAGCAAGCTTTTACTCCAAGGTGAAGGAGGCGGGCTAAACAAGTTTAACATTGATTCTGTCTTTGAGAAGGCGGCTAGTATGTGAGATTGGCCAGGCTAAGCTCGTATGAGCTTTGATGGTCGCGAAAGCCAGGCTAATGTGGGTGAGCTTGCATTTAGAGTGACCTTTGTGTCCTTATATATTTGGTAACAGTTTACTTTAAGGGGTCTATATGAGTGTAACAGAGGTCATGGTATTAACATGACATGACACATATCATAAACATTCATGACACTTCATTCATGTTTATGACTGTTGTCATTAAGTGTCATTCGGTCTTTGTGATGTCTCCAACCCACAGTCTGCATTTCAAAAAACGAATGACACTTAATGGCAAGTTATAAACATGAATTAATGTTCATGATATGTGTCATGTCAGGTTTATAACAGGCTCATGTTACCCTTATGTAGATCCCTTCAAGTAAAGTGCTCCCAACTATTTCCCATCTGGTTCTATCTTGTGCACAGGGAGCATTTGTGAGTGAGTATGTTGGAGAGGTGATCGATGAAGAGGAGTGTCGTGCTCGAATCAAGCACGCGCAGGAGAACGACATCGGCAACTTCTACATGCTGACATTGGACAAGGTCAGAAGCCGCTTAAAAGACTTAATATTTTAATGCTTCAATGAATTCATGATATGAAAAAACCCTAGATTTCCTCTAGATTAGTCAGAGAGTGCTCGCTAGCAAACAGTTCTCTGGCAGATTTAAGTCACCTGCTGTTACAACACATTATGTAATAACACCGTAATAAGTAATAACCTGACAAAATGTAATACATTTTCACTCCATTATGTAAGAATTTACACATTCTGTTATAATTTACACATTTTGTAACAAAAATCTTGAATGCAAAATGTAATATTTCTCAGATTATTACGTATTGCTGTGTTATTACATGATGTGTTACATGTAACACATGCAGACAACTTTACTTTTAGTTGTCATCTTGCCTGTAGCTTGTTCACACATCAAGAGAAAAGTAAATGAGTGCTTTCAAAATAAACTGCAATCATGTTGTTTGATTTAGGCGTGCACTCCGTCGGCAACATTAATCATGAATAGGCAGGTCAAAGTTACAGTCCTGCATCAAGAGACTGACACTCTGTTCATTATTTTTCTTCCCCAGTGCATAAATGTCGACTCACACATCACGTAGCAGTGTTAAGATTTACAACAGATCAGGTTTATCTAATATTCCTCCAATGCTCTCTGCTTTGTGCAGACTGCTGCAGTAAGTCTCACTGTCAGTCATGTCAGCACAAGCTGTTTTCAAACAACAACAGTTATTGCATTTTGTTTTTGGAAATGGAACTTGGTTTGCCGCTGAATTGAAGACAAGTAGGCCTACAGTAAGGGTGGAACTTACGGGGTGCGTAAGTTCAAAAATCACTTAACTGCACGCTTCTCTACCATTGGTGCAAATGGTGTAAAAGCACGCAGCGAAGTGGTTTCTGAACTTAGTACGCACACTGGAGAATTCCACCCTAAGTGCACACTGTACAGTATGTGCTGAAGACGTGCATACTGTATGTGCTGAAGACAAGTACTGTACAGTAAGTGCATACTGTATGTGCTGAAGACAAGTACAGTACAGTAAGTGCATACTGTATGTGCTGAAGACAAGTGCAGTAAGTGCATACTGTATGTGCTGAAGACAAGTACAGTACATTAAGTGCATACTGTATGTGCTGAAGACAAGTGCAGTAAGTGCATACTGTATGTGCTGAAGACAAGTGCAGTAAGTGCATACTGTAAGTGCACCACAGCTCTTTGTCATCTGTGTCCCGCTCTGCATCCTGTCCTCTCAGGACCGAATCATTGATGCCGGGCCCAAGGGAAACGAGGCTCGCTTTATGAACCACAGCTGCCAGCCCAACTGTGAGACCCAGAAGTGGACGGTGAATGGAGACACTCGTGTGGGACTGTTTGCTCTCAAAGACATAGCAGGTGGTAAGTGGCAAACCCACACAGGCGAGACACACAGGCGAGACAGATTGAGGATCCCAGTCCAATGGAACACGGAGCTACTGAAATTACTAGACCTCTAAATCAACCTGCTGACCACAAGCATTTGAGTGCATGAATGTGTGTGTGTGTGTGTGTGTGTGTGTGTGTGTGTACCATGTGCACATCAAGTATAAAATCTTTCGAGACTTTCAAATGTATGATTTGGGAATTATTTGTCTCCTAGATGTTTCAAATACACGATTTCTATACTATACTTTACTATGATATCTCCCACCTGTCCCACTTAAAAGAAGTGTACATTTTCCTTTTACGTTTTCTTGTAGGCACAGAGCTGACATTCAACTATAACCTTGAGTGCCTGGGCAATGGGAAGACTGTATGCAAATGTGGGGCACCCAACTGTAGTGGTTTTCTCGGCGTACGGCCAAAGGTGAGTATGCCAGCCGAAAGAAGAAAAGGTTTAACTTGTGGAAAAATATACACTTCTGTAAAGAAAAACAAAAACATAATTTGTAAAATAGACTACTAAAAACTTAGGATGCAGTTTTACATTATTATTTTTCTTTACGTATACAAATTTGGAATCTATTTTTCCGTGTTTCTTTTTTGTGTTGTCGTTGTTGGGAAGAACCAGCCCCGGTATGAGGACAAGGTGCGCCGGCAGAAGAGGAAGCCTCAGCTGAAACGCAAGCCAGCCAAGGTGGAGGTGACCAAGGAGCGGGAGGACGAGTGCTTCAGCTGCGGGGACTCGGGACAGCTGGTGTCCTGCAAGAGGCCTGGCTGTCCGAAGGTGTACCACGCAGACTGCCTCAGCCTCACCAAAAGACCCGCAGGTAACACAGCACCACAACTACTATGGGCTAACCAAATCAGCTGGTACAGATTCAGCTTGCAAATGTGCCCACTGTTTGTAGTCGTGTGCAGAGACTCTGTAAGCCGCTATGTCGGTCGGTTGGTCCGTCCGTCTGTTGGAAACCGTTTTGCTTTTTTTAGTGTCTCAGTCACTTTTGACTGCCTCAATTAGTTTTGCGGGGCCTATACATTAGTGACAGCAGTGTTTGCATGCGACTTAGGTCTGTTGACCTTTTTTTTGGGGGGGAGAATCCAGAACAAAGTATTTTTTTATTGTTTGTTTATGATTTTTACATGAGTGTTTCAGTAAAAACTTTGTCAATATGGACGAATGTGTTTGTTTGTATGTGTGTAGGTCGCTGGGAGTGCCCATGGCACCAGTGTGACGTATGTGGTCAGGAAGCCGCCTCCTTCTGCGAGATGTGCCCCAGCTCCTTCTGCGGTCAGCACCGCGACGGCACGCTCTTCATCTCCAAGCTGGACGGCCGCCTCTCCTGCAGCGAGCACGACCCCTGTGGGCCAGAGCCCCTGGAGCCCGGGGAGATCCGCGAGTACCAGCCCACTCCCTCCAGCTTGGGCTCCCAGCCGTACTCTTACCCCTGCAACGGCACCCCCACCGGGGCCGCATCGCACCCCACGCCTGGGTCACCCCCAGCAGCAGCATCCTCCTCCTCCTCCTCCTCCTCCTCTCCGGCTTCTCTCGCAGCTGACTCCCCTCCTCCAGCGTCCCCTCCTGCTGCTGCTGCTGCTCCAGCCAAGCCCAGCAGAGACACACACAGCCTGCAGCACCGGGCCCAGGCCCAGGCTCCACCAGCCCCCGGTGAGGAGCAGGGCAGAGACACCACAGAGGAGGCCCTGGAGGGAGAGGAGAGAGGCGCTGCTCAGAGCAGAGGAGGGGATAGGGACGATAGGGAGCTGGAGGAGTCAGATGAGCCATAGGACCAGTGGCAGTTCCATACATGGTGCTCTGAACGTAACGGTTAACTGTAACCACACTGCTGAAGGGACGTTGTCTTTTTATCGATCACGTTTCATAGCATGGGTCTTTCTAACAGTTATTCCAGTGGTTTGGGGTGGCTGCTATCAGGCTTTTTCTAAATGGTAGCTCATTCTCCAGCTCGCTCATTTATTGATTCTGTAGTTTTTTAATCCTTCACAACCATGTTTACATCTCATGCCTTTTGGAGGGAATGGGTGTAAAATGAAGAGATTAAGGGAGAAACAGATTCCCTACTGATGAAGAGATATTGGCTGAGTTTCAGTGTCCTTTCTTCCAGACTCACAGACTTAACTGCACGTTGGTGAGGGTTTAGGAGTGTCCCGCTGTCAAAATCTGAAGTGCTCGAGGGCCCGGTTGCACCTAGCCTGGCCATAGCCTTCCTACGCAGTTCCTCTCGATTCCCATCTCTCTTCGTAGCTCCTGTGCGAAACAATAGTGTAGAACGAGGGGGTTGGTCAAGACCAGGCTAGGTTGCACCCTTTCTGAACCCTTACCCTGAGTCCGCATGGCTTGCAGACTTTGCTAAAGGGAATTACCCACAGTTAGTAGCGCTGTGAGGTGAAACACGAGAGAAGCATAGACTGGCTAACACCAGCCTACGTGTAAATCTCGAGTGAGATTTAGTCTGGGGACCACCTATACATTTTCTCGTACAGGATTTCAGGTTTCGTTTGTCTAAAAGTTAGCGCATAGTCTTGCCATCTCTCCCCGTTGTGTGATTGGTTCCCAAATTCATGCGAAAATTTCGGCCGTGGTCTCCAGGCTGCCGTGCAGTTCGGAACGAGCGTGCAAGGCAGCATGGGTATTCCCAGGCTAGGAGAAGCATGCAGTCGTTAAAAAATCACCTGCAAACAGTTTGCAATTACCGACACGGAGGCATGGTTGTAATGTGACTTCAGTGTTATGAAGTGAACAAGTGGTTTCCCAATCATGCAAACGCAGGTGAGCACTCACAAACCTGCAAAATCATTCACTAACCAGCGTTTGTTTGTAAGTCCCTGAGGGCTCAGGGCTTTAGTTTGCAGGAAGGACTTTTCAAATCATTGACACCCGCCATGACCACTAGCCGGCCCCCCCCCCCCCCCCCCCTTTACCACACCATCTTTTTAAGCCCCTGGTTAGGTTAGGGGAAGCCAGACATGAAATAATGATGCAGGTAAAGTAATGAAATGCAGAATTAAACATGTATTAAATATAATCCATTGATCTTGTAGTCTGCACCCTTCAACATTGTTTTTAGACAAGTGACAAATTATCTGCCATCTTTTGAGTTTGTGGTCGGTTTAGCACTAAAGAAATGGCAGTTGTATTGTCTGTCGTTTATACTGTAATGACAGTTGAAACGCACACTCTCATACTGTGAGCAGCACCTTAATGATAGGGAAAGCTTTTAGCCATTCCCTGATTGCTAAAGAATAAGAGAATGTGTGTGTTTGTGTGTGTGTGTGTGTGTGTGTGTGTGTGTGTGTGGGTGGGTGGGTGTATGTGTACGTGTTTTATTTTTGCTTGACAAATCTTGTTTGCTCCCTGAAATCATACGCTGAAATGGAGAGACTGGAAGCTTCTGAAGATTTTATGACACCAAGGTAGCATCCATGTGTTTAATGGTTAAAAGTGTTTTACTCAGTAGTTCAAAAATCTCCATGACTGAAAATATAAAGCAGTCGCCATACAGAAACCGCTATCTTTCTTGTTATTCAAATAAGTTGGACCAACTTTAAAATATTTTTCACCTTGGAATGAGCCATTTAACCATCAAAGTGACCTCAAAGCTCATACATTAACCTAAAAACATTGCATAGTAGCCTATGCCTTTAAAGGCCAAAATCTGACAAACATGGCCTGTGGAAGAAATTCTGTGAAACTGGTCCTTTAATTGGTATTTCCAATGTAGAGAGCTACACACATCCATCTGTGTAAATTAGTTTTGTTTGCCCACTTTACATCTTCAACATGTTCTGACAGTGGACTGTCTGCTACTCATCTGTCTATTGAGGATACCGTATAGTCATCTTTGGCATTAAAAAAATAAATGAAATGGTGACCAACCAGCTTAAAAATGATATTGAGATTGTCATGTACTGTATACAGGGCAAATGAGGTCAGGTCATTCTTTCAGGAGGGTGGTGGAAGTGAAATTGGCTCCCTCTGCTGTTAGACTGTCCCCATCATGGCTTTGGTTGTGTGATTACCATTACAGGCATCTCCCATGCATACTGCTATTAAGAATGAAATATCAGCTACATGGACGTCTACACATGTATTTGCAAGCATGATTATATTGTCTTTCTTTATTTAATTTGATGTCATTGCTATTTATTTACTTGTGCAATATAACAATGTTCTAAACGATTCAGTAAACATTTTGGTGCTCCCCAACAATTGGACATTTTTAACATACCATAGTGGTTCAGTTATTTATTTCATGTATGTCTTCAGGCTTAACTACTGAACACTGAAACTTGCAATCAAGACCATTCAGACTTGACTTTAGACTGCAAGTATCCCCTCTTTTTTTCAGGTTGCACGCAATGTTACGGTCTGGTTTCTACATTTGACACTATTTCATTCTCGCCTTCCTTCTTCAAGATGTCAAGTGGCCACCTTGCTGTTTCTCATACTGTAACAGATTGGCTTGTTATGTGCTGACTTGTGAAACACTTGCTGTTCTGGATGAAAGAGAAGTAGGCTACATGAAAAAGTTTGAGTGTTGTAACTAAATGTACATAATAAAAGATGCCATCTGAAGTTTGTGTTTATTCTCAGGGTAGGTAAGCTGTGGATAACTGTTTTGGATGAAGACTACTACTTCTCTGATACAGGAAAACTTGGCGCATGTTCTGCTTTTAATGTTGACTATAGAAGTGTTGGCTGAACAACTAGAATAATATCATTCGTTTTGTATCCAGATATTTTAAGGCATCATGTCGACATTTACAAAAATGCACACATTTTTCAGCGACAAAAAGCAGTCACTCTTCTTGACGTTCAACAGTGTATGGCGCTATGTGCACTGCAACTGAAAACCTGCAGAGTCATAGTGTTGCAACAATACAAAACAATGACATCTTCACGGCATAAAAAGACCAAAGAAATTTGCCTTCAGGAGTTTTATTTGAGATGTTTCATATAAATGTCCAGTTCACCCAGCGTGTTGACCTGTCGGCTCACACCTTTTAGATCAGACAGGCTCTGAGAATAATGCTGTTCTTTTTCCAAGGACCACATTCTCAGCCATGCATGTAGCACTTGTGTCGGTCAAAACAGGCACAAACCCATCCTGTGTCAGAAGAGGCAGTGTAGAGATATGGAGTGTGATATGTGCAATGTGGGTTTGGCTTGTTTGGAGGTGCTACACGGTCACTTAAGAATGCAGAGCGCTGAAATACAGGAACCAATCATTCTCCAAGAGCCGCTGGCCACCACGGGAGCTTCGCCCGTTAGCAAGACCCCACAGGAGAAGTGGAAACTGAGGCGCGTGAAGCTACAGAGAACTAAAATGAGACTTGTGCTCGAGTTGCACGACATCAGTCACACTTTGTGGAGCTCGTCTGCACAAGCTTAGCCAAGATGTCAAAACCTGTTTGCAGACCTGTTATGCACGCACACAAATGTGAAAAACCCAAAGGCAGTGTCTTGAGAATTTGGATTGACAAAACCATGCAAACTACCAAGCACACTCAAAACCCCGGGGCAAGGACACCAGTTTGCCTGATTAGAGTTTCTGGAGGAGGAGAGACACTTGCAGACACTGCCTCCAAATTTTGCACTTCCATACTTGACATGGCTTTTCAAACCATGCCACAGGTCCAAAAGTCTGGTCCTGCATAATTTGGTTGGATATAAGTGATGTGTCTTCATGGAATTCCAAGTTGAATGACGGCCCTTTTGTCAGTCAGTCAGTCAGTGTTTCTATTACCACTCTGCCGGTTCACTCACTTATCAACTAACTCCTTTACTAGCTTAGATGACAGCATCAGCCAGGTACACCCGCTTGTGCTACACATCCAGACATCAACCTAGATGGTATTTGTGCAAGATCTGTGTGATAATCAGCAAAATGCACACCTTCAGTTTCAAGACAAATGCATATCCACATCCACTACATCCATCCAAACACTGTATTTGAGCCAGGTCTTACACAGTGTTCTGTAAACATAGTTAGAGAGTGAAATGATTTGCTTGGAATAACTTACATTAGATAATGCATTTCTGCATGCGCGTCTCTTTGCGACACACACAGAGCAGAGCACAAGAAAATGCTTTCCCCACATGTTCACACAAAAGGTACCAAAGAGGCTCCTCGAAATGCACAGTTTAAGTATAATTAAATAAAAACAAACCACTAAAAACACTGTAAACATTAAACACAACATTCTTCGAAATTCCACACTGCTCATTCTGGTTGTTCTGTTGCTGTGCAACATCAATTTGGTAGAGTGTCTCTGTGTGAAAAATTTGTGCACAAGACGAACATCATACAGCCCCCCCCCCCCCCCCAAAATTCAAATAAAAATACAATAAATATACAGCCTTTTGATGAGAGATCAGATGGCTTCCTCATTTCTCTGGCTGGAGAACAAACATTCCCCCTCATGGTTTTGTTTGCATGGGTGCAGTATATTTTTTACAAGTCAGCTTAAGTTGATGAAACACTGAAACAGCAAAAGTGCCGCAGAGGTGATAGCATGATAAACTTGACTCCATAACGGAAGGACTCTGAATGGTCATCCTTCATCATTCACGGGTCAGAATAATTCAAAAGAAAACATATAAATAGTGTTCAAACGTTCAATGAAACCGAAAAGAGGATCTCAAAAAAAGAAAAGGAAAAAAAAAGGTCAGGGGAAGAAAAAAAGTCTAGTATCTGAAGCAGAAAGCATTTCTAACTGCAGAAATGAAGGCCATAGGAGCGAGGTGAAGTCTTTAGCAGACAGAAGGTGCTGACAGTCACTGAAGCTGGCGCAGGGCTTTGAGATGGTGGAAGAGTACAGAGTACACACAGGGGCATTGTTCCCTCGGGGATCAGTGGCATCACTGTTGCAGGACGCCTTCAGATCCAAGCCTTCTTCAACCACACCTCTACAGAGGAGGCACCGAAGGACAGACAAAACTCGGCTTATGTTGCAGCACAAATTGGTTCTCCAGCACAGACTTCCTGTCACTGCCAAAACATGACAGAAGACAGCAGGGAGAAAAAAACAAAACAAAACAAAGAAAAACAAAAAAAGACAGAAGGCAGTACAACACTAGCGCTTGGCACAACAAACGATAATGGCAGCGTTTTTTCTGTTGTTGATGGTGTTGAATGTTGTCATTAAAAAGATGTGCTGATCGTATGACCAAGGAATGGAGTTCCCCTTTGGAAGCAAGAGGCTCTGGTGTAGTCGGCTGGCCAGAGGCACAGTAACTGCGTCAGTCAGTGGTGGCAACAGGTATAAAAAAAAGTGTCCTTCTTCTGACCTAGGTCTACTCCTTTTTCTTCTGCAGAGAGACAAGAGAAATGGGTCAGTCGCAAAAACACAAAAGGAAATGAATCATCTCTAAACTGAACTCCATTGAAATTTGAAGAGGGGCCGCTGTAGAAGAGCAAACGATTAACGAGTAACTTAGATGATCAGCAGCTCTAAAATAACTGTTCAGTGGCATAATCTTTACTCAAAGCGCTCAGTCAAAGCTTATTCATCTTTACTCAAAGCACTCAGTCAAAGTCTCACAAGTTAGAGCATACAATTAGTAATGGTATCTTTTTTTGGCTTCAGAATCATTTGTCCAGTGTACAGTAGTAAGACAAATGTAAAGCTTTTAATATGTAGTATTCCTGAACTTGGTGAACTGGCAGGAACTTTTTTTTTAAAGAGAAGAGTGACTCACCAGGCATGACTTCAAATGAAGAACTGTTGTAGTCCTCAGCAACCTTTTGAAAAAGCTCATCTGCAGGCCAACAAAACATGCAAGTGACTGTTACCAAGCCCGTAACAGTCTGTTTAGAAATCACACGGTCTCTGGTGAAGAGACCATCTGAATATGCATGCAAGCATGTATGTATGTAAACAAGTAGAGAACTCAGAGGCTATGGTAAACAACTGTAAGCAATAACAAACTGTAAAAATTCAAACACAGTGCCAGTTTGCCACTTACCCACATTACTCCCGCTCTTGCTAGAAGTCTCAAAATGTTGTGCCCCAATCTCTGCACAGAAAAGAACAAACAAACAAGGACACTAATGCCACTGAGACTCCAATGCCTGCTGTATCATTAAGAACATGCCATACACATAACATCAAAGGTGCAGCCCTCCACCTACTGTAGGCCAATGTTTGTGTACATTTAAAAGGCTTCTGATATTTAAGCTCAGCAGCCAGTCAAACACCTTTATTCCATTACGCACCAACACACTCTGGATCCCTCTTACAGGAATACTTGTAATATATTTATTATGTTATATATTTTAGTACCGATACGGGATAGCTAGAGGAAGGGGAGAAGAACTTGATTGTATCTAGGGAGAGCACACAAACAAACAGGCTTACCATCAGCAAAGTCCTGCACGTCATGGTAGTCCACCTGTCGCACACCTCTGTCCGCCTCAATAAGGTCATTTTTAGTACCGCACAAGTAGATTTTGCAGTGCTTGGGGGAAAAGGGGAAATAAAACCAATAAAGACAATATTGCACCATCTAATTGACCACTTCTTTGTTAAGCTTTAGAGATTGCAAACAGTCTACAAATGCAATACAATCATACAGAATAAGGAAACAAAGTATAAAGAAAAATGACATTACCTCTTCACATTTTTGTAACTCCTCTACCCAAAACCGGGCACGCTGAAAACTACTGCTGTCTGTTAGGTCTGAAGGGAAAGGGAAGTGATGGCACAGATCAGATGTAACGTTCAAGATCATGTTGATGTATTTTGGGAGCAACCAAGGGTAAAACTTTACTGATATAAGAGCTGACATGTATGAAACAAGGTGAGATGACTTAAGGCCGTAAATGGATATGCATGTTCAACAATACAAAGTGTGTAAGTGTGTGTGTGTGTGTGTGTGTGTGTGTGTGTGTGTGTGTGTGTGTGTGTGTGTGTGTGTGTGTGT
>JASCQY010000388.1:18517116-18532251 GCA_030264315.1 Sardinella tawilis
CTGACCGTGAGCGTGACTTATCACGTACGCATGTTTTTTCTGCGTACGCAACTTTAGTACATGAGGCCCCTGGTCTCTGGGGTCCTAAGCGTGCAACTGCAACGCATTATGGCAGTCATTCTCCACCGTAGTGACGGCACTCCCATCACAAAGCTCTCCCTTTAGGAGGACGCACCCATGCACTGCACGCATACAAGTGTTCCTGACACATCCACCGTACTCCTCCCATCGCAGGGTGCTTAGTGCCTCACCCTGCTGGAGTCCCTCATACCAGGGTCAACCTAACCCTGGAGGTCCCTCATACAGCTCACACATTGGGCATGCCTCCGATGAACTCACGGCAGCCATCCCACACCTGACACCATACTGTATGTAGTGAAGGGCTAGACAGTCTTGAACTCGGGTCTTTGGGGTGCTAAACGTACCACTAGACTGCATTGCATTGGTATGGCAGTCAGAGCACATACTGAACCACAGCCAGATAGCCTAGGCTTGTACCACACACCTCCCAATCAAACCAACTTGATGGGGAAAAACAATGAGAAAACATTTAGATGTGATTGGACGTAGATCAAAGGTGGTCTCCGATTCCCTCATCAACCAGGACAGAATGAGGATAAAACGTGAGAAAATATGATAACCAATACACATACAAATATTCATACAGTCATAAAACACTCTTTACTCATGTACATATTCCCTGAGGTCTTATTATAGAGTAATGATGTGTATATAATAGATGTGAAACTCATTTGACCATAAATGCACCAAAATAGGTTGAGTCTTGCAGTAAGGAAACAACATGCATGCCCCAGACAGAGAGGAAAAGTTTATCTCCCTTATGGAGCTTGAACAGTGCCCCCTGGTGGCTAGAGAAGAGCTGGGTGTTAAGGGTCGCATCTAAGCATGGAGACTCCCTTGCTTTTGCCAGGGGAACAGGCTTTGTGTGGGTGGTTGTCCTCTTGTATATTATCTGAATAAAATTTTGTCCAGCTGGTTGAGATGGAATCATCTGGAAGTAAACCTGGGCATAAACAAAGTAAAGTCCATCTTGTGGCACAATAATTTCGCCGTCAGGGGTGGCGCGCATCAAACCATCTTCAGTGGCCAGTCCGTCAATACTGTTCCAGCGGAGGGGATGTGTTGAAATCTCATCACCTGCTACAAAACATGATGGTAATATGGATGAATCGCTTGTCTATTCCCAAGATAAGTTCAGAACATTAGGCTACAAGGCTTTAAGAAACTCACATCTCATCATTTTAATACAGCTCATTTATAATATTTGTGTAGTTATATTATTATATGATATTATTATATAATATTTATTTGAAATAAATGCTCTCTCCCAGCAGTAGCAACATCATTGTGGTTAAAAGCACAGGTATCTGGTTAAAGTAAACTCTGGTACACTGGTTAACACTATCCTTCATCACACCCCCTCCCTTTGTAAGACCTCAGGTTTGGACCTAAGAAATCCACGGTGATCCATATTCAAGCATTTGGAGAAGCTTTGTTAACAAATGACCTCTGACATTTACATCTGAAACTCTATATGTCCTTTAAAAAGGTAAAATGTCTTACTTGGTAGATGATTAAGTTGTCGTAGTTCAGCCTCAGCTCCAACATGAATAGTTGGCAGAATGTTGCTTACATTGTATTCTGACAGTAAAGAGGAATAGACACACCTTAAGGTTGAACTCAGACCAAGGTTACATGCACATGTTGAATAAAACTAAGACAATCTTACCATCCATTAAGCCAAATATGACATTTTTAATGTCCCACTGCAGTTGCTGAAAATAAGAGTTTATCAATTAGTGAAGTATATTCTGTTCCTTATATTGGCCTCATAAGGTTAAGGTAATCTTTAATGTCTCCCAAGGCATTAGTTGCACAGTCAAAGTGTAACAAATACACATACACATCAATATGCAGGCTTACTCTACTGGCTCCATGGTCGAATTCTTGAATGAGTAAATCACAGGTTTCCAAGTCAATTTGATGATAGGCTTGAGAGTCTGAGTTTAGAAATTTGTACAAACATTCAACTGGATACTCCCCATATTTAACTTCTTCCTGTGCCTAAAAAGAAATAAACACATTTTATTTACATGACCTTGAGCATTTTGTGTTCTGTGAGTCAGTGAGCTAATTCAACAATGCAAAATATTTGCAAGACATAAAATGCTCATACTTTCCCTGGGCTTAACCAAGTCACTGAGTCAATATGCCTACCTTTGTAATGTCCTGGAAAAGACCGTGCAATAGACGCGCAGAAATGAATGTCTCTGCTCCAAGAATTAAACTCAAAGTCAGCAGAAGAACATTCCATTTCGTTGCACAATCCAGTTTATTTTGTCTGGTAATATGTTTCGATTTGTTGTTGTCGTTGTTCTGGATTTGTGTATCGGTAATCATACTAAATCTTGGATTTGAGATTAATTATCACTCTTTGTAGCCTAGCCTACATGAAATACCATGTAAGAGAATGTTGTTTTAGGTTACTTTCGATTTAATCATAGGTTCGAACTACATCCAGTCCTGTGTTTTTCTAGATAGGGTTTCCCGGTTGACACCGCCCTCTTGTCAAATATGCTTATGGATGGGAAATGCTTTTGGCATGCATGGCGATGCCTCAGCATTAATTTCAGATATGAGGGCCTTTCGCGCAAATCTTGTGTAAGTGCGCGTGCACGTGTATTAGGTTATAGTTACACTTTAATCAATCAAACCAAACCCTTCTCCTGGTTCTTAATAAATGTTACAGCCTAATAGATATTGTATAACTTGGTTGCAGCCTGTCTACTGTACTTTAGCCTGAATGCGATATAATTCGGACACAAAAAACGATTGGAAACCTTCAGTGTCAAAGACATGACGATCAGGTTAAGTTTACCCTGACCAATCGCATCAAAGAAAATACATTTTTAACTGTCATATTTTTTAGCCACTGAAAAATCCCGAGTATTTCTACTTTAACCAATCCAAAGATTGTTGATTCGCTTCAGCACTCTTCGACCAATCCTTCGAGTTTTAAGGCGGTGCTTAGATTTCTGAGCGGAAGCGTGGACTGAATCGAATGACCTGTGAAAGTCTCCGGCGGCCTACTGCGCGTGAGGAAAGTGTACCGCGCTAGCGTGTACCCCGCATAGCTGTGTAGTTTTAGCGAACACCTCTGTCCTTTCCCGCAGATCAGAATGTTGAAGTGCAGAACTGTGTGGAAAAAGTTGGCTCCATTGGCCAGGAACTCTTCAACTTTGTGTCAACATAATGCGAAAAAAGCAGGCAAGTATAGATAGCATTCTGTCTACACGCTGACGTTTTGAATATGCTGGCTAGCGAAGCTAGCTATCTCTCCAACCTTAGGAGGAATGACCAAATAACGTTATGTTCTTACCAACCTGCACTTTCTATTCAGTCATTTCTCTAGCCTGCAGTCATTACTTAGAATTCCCACGAGTGTTATCACATCGACCACCTACAGGTTAGCTTATTTTGGCATATTGCCTAGATGCAGGTTTCTGTGAAATAGGAGAGTGCAAGGATAGGTCTGTACATTTGGACACTGGCAAAGGTTCGCATCGCAACGTGCCTCGTAAAAAAATTAAGTCCAACAGGCCACTCGCATTGTAGATAAATGTGCAACTTAAAATGATGATCCCAGGACACCATTCATTCACTGGCTAACCTAACTTTAGTTAACGTTAGTAGCCAGACATGGCGGTACTTCATCTACAGCAAGCGCACAAAAACTTGTCTATTTAACATTACACATGAACTAACGTTTGTTTGGCGAGTGTGTAAAGTTATCAAATAGTTTGACATTGTTGTAACGTTAGCACTGGGAGCATTGATGGTAACAATATCATTTTGTTTTGAAACACATGACCACAGTCTATTTTTATTTTGAGTGGTCAGTGCTGTCCGAGTGAAGGCTGGCGATTCTGCAGTCATTATTGCTAACTAGCCAGCAAGTTTTAGATTTTAAAGTTATGTGTCAAGTCGAATCTCCATATTGGCGACAGATGCTATAAAGCTAAAACATTATGTACACTGAACCTTCTATCGACTAGTAGTTACATGCTGGGCTCTGATCATGAAGTTAGCGGTCGTAAAGCCAAGGTCGTTCAAGAAGCGTAACGTTACTGGTGGTCACAAGTGCCCCCTGTCCACCACCAATAGAGGAAAGCATTGGCTCACTGCTGTGTTGAGGCCCTACGTGGGCAGCAACGTTACAAAACGCTCATTCCTTTTCTTTGTGCTCCCTGTCTTTATAAGTGACTTTATTTCCGTGGCTGTGTCCGTTTGTACATGATGACAGCTGTCATATACCCTCGTCCATCCCCCAACACGAACACAAGCACTTCCAGGTGACCTCATGTTGCCTGTCATCAGAGTGGCTTAGGGTACATGTCGCCAGAGTAAACAGTCTGTCTCAAAATGTCGCGTCATGTCAGTCTTTACATTTCAGATCTTATTATGGCAATTGCATTGACCCTTAAATGCATGCATTCTTTTCTCTATAGAATTCAAAATGTTATGATGTAGGCCTACTTAAGCTCAGTGTAATAGTCCAAATCATGTTATAACTCAGATTTCAGCCCTTGTGCTATACTGATGAAGCCACTATAAAGCTAGGCCACTCAAATGTGGTAGCTTGAGATTTAATTTGACAGAAAAAGGAATAGTGATGTTTTTGGTCTCACTAAGTCTGGTGCATTTAACCCACTGTGCCTGACTCAATGCTTTTCCATGGCAGTGTTGAGAAATGAACAGAGGCTGGCTCTTCAGAAGCCCCAGATGTCTACTGGTCCATCTGGGGGTGGTGGTTCAGACAACATGAAATACTACATCCTGGTTGGAGCTACGTGTTTAGGGGGAGCGGTCTATGTAAGTATGAATTTCTTTCTGCCAGTGAATTCTGGAAGTGGTTCAACAGCTAATAGTTTTTTCCAACCTTGCCATAGTCCATAAAATACAGTCCTTTTCATTGTTGTAGCTTTAGGTTTATGAACGTTGAACGTAAGTTGATTTGACAGAATTGATTATGAAAATTCATGCATGTGTCACCCATAGCTTTATTCAGGCAATCTAGTTAAAAGAACACCTAATAAAGTGTGTCAGAAGAGAGGAGCCAACTGTTTTTGATATCTGAACATTGTATTTGAAATTATACTTTTGTTTGTTGTCCATGCTGTAATAATGTCTATAATAAAACTTTTTGATTATTGGCTAATTATTATATCATTCCAGGCCTACGGAACGTTACGGGGAGACAAGCAGAGGTATCAGGACAGGATCACAGAAATTGCCAGCAGACCAAACAAAGCAACAGAAGAACAAAAAGAATTACAGACAGGTGAGGATCACAATGCCATGGAATCAGAATACTTTCACGTCGTCATGAGACTCATGACATGGCATTGCAGTGTGGATGAAAACTCTGCTGTGGCAAACACTAGTTAATCTGGTAGTTTGTATGATTGATGAGCCAATGATGAACCAAGCTTAGTGCCAGAATGGGTAGCCCACTCTTGGCATGACCTGTGCATAATTCGGTCCTTGTGGACATAGAGAACGGCATTGGGAAACAGTCAAGTTTGATTAGGGCAATGTCTGTCAACAGAATGGCAACAGGCCTGAAAGGTAGTATTGTTCTTCCCAAAAGGAAATCTCTTTCCATGGACACTGGTCGACATATAATTTGCCCTATTTTGACAGTGCATCCTAAAACCTATTGCTGCATGTGTTTGATGTGTAGACGTTTTTTACAGTCGTCTTAGTCAGTGAAAGAATGCTCACTAGTTTGTGGACCAGTTTGAAATCCTAGGTGCAGTCAGCAATGGCAGAGAAAATTGAATTTGTTTATGTGTAGTGTATGTTTGTTTATGTTAACATTTCGCACCTTTGGTCCAACACAACAGTCATAATATTTGAGGACTGAACCAAACATGACAGACAGATAGCAACTGCTGCTCCTGCCTGTAGTGCTCCCAGACATCGTGTTATCGTTCAGGAGTGCAAGCTACTCTCGCTTTGATTGTTTTTAGGTTTTCGGGGCCAGTGTGCCAGAAGAACACCAGTTTTTTACCGTGTCCCCTAAGAATGGAGAATTGTGACATTTTTTTATATTAATTGAATGGTCTAAAAAAGTGTTTGCAAACAACTGCATGTCACTGACGGGGCCATTAACATCATTAGTTTGATTGTCTTCCCTGCAGTAGGGCAAACAGCACTGTCTTACCGGAGCTTGTCTATCATATGAACAACATGGCCTCCCCCCCCCCCCTTTTGCTGGTGCACCGCTTGTTTTGTTGTTCAAGTTGCAGCCATCCAATCTGATGTCTGTTTTTTGTCTTTGCCTTGCAGCTGCTCCAGAAACCTCAAAAGGTGAGAGATGTTTTTTTTCCCCATCAAAGGTTCATTGACTTTAAGTGTTTGTCACAACTTCCAATCCATTCTGTGTAAACAATAGTGATTATATGGGTTGACCCATAACCTATAGGAGCCTATTGCCTGACCTGCGAGTTGGACGGGTGTGAGTGAGATGGCCAGATAATATGTGTGTGATATGTGTGTGTCATCATGTCAAAATCACTAGCTGGCACCTTCCAGATTTCTAAGTATCCGTGCGCCAAATGAGGTGTAATAGCCTTGGCTTTCTGTTTAGTACGTAAGGATTTCTCTCTCTCTCTTCTCCTCTCTGTCTAAAATGCACACCTAAGCAGAGTGCAGAATCTGCCCTGTCCTGTGGACTGGACTTAATATGTCCATTAATTTGCACTACGTTACACTGTCAGTAATCATGAATCTCTTTCCCTATTTTTTACAATAGCCTACAGGATATTTACATTTTGTTGATAATCATAGCTTAGTATAATACTGTGGAAGCATTCCTCATATAGTCAATTCTGGATTGTCTTGGTCTTGGTTGAATCTTGGATTGTCCCATGAATTGATGGAAATTTTTTTTTTAACGTAGCCATGGCTATTCCATGAAATCAATTAAGTCATATTGGATCTACTAATAGGTCAGCTGGTTACATACTGTACTGTAATATAACAAAGAACCCAAATCTGATGCGAGGCTTGTATTGTTCTGGATTTCTTATGAGGCATGAATATCACATTTCATGTGACATGTGACGTGATTAATATGATAAAAGGATGAAATCACTTAATCCAGATTATAATCAAATATAGTCTGCTTTAAATAGATACTGAAATGACCTACCAGCAGCATTTAAGGCGTCATTCAGACTGCGATCAGAAATCAGTTTTTTTGCCTATCCGATCAAAATGATCTCTCTGACCGTTCGCATTGCACAAAAAAAGTGCTCTGATCCAATCTGCATCTCCACGTTTCATCTCTCAGATCCATGTGGGTTACCATAGTAACTAGAAGCATCATGCCCACAAATGGTAAATAAACCATGGAAGGTAGAAATAGTTTTGGTTAAGGATAAGTTATATGTACCTCTCTCTCTCTCTCTCTCTCTCTCTCTCTTTCTCTTTCTCTTAAGTTTTGTTATTGTGAATCAAATATTGGTCAAGAACATGTTAGCAAGGTTGTCTTAAAAACTGCTCTCAGTTATCTTCTGTTATGACTTTGTGAACCATCTCAAATAGTCAGGTCCACATGTGGTTAATATAATCATTTCAAATGTCAGTTTTGAGAAAAACCTGCAGGTGTATTCTGACACTAATTACGATGTGCTTAACATACACTGAAACATGTCTGCTTCATCTGATATCATCTCCCCATCCCTGCTTAAGCTGATGCATAATGTCTCTGCAGCTCATCTCGCTAAGATTTTGCTGGGCTAAAGTCTGAGATATTTCTCTCGCTCTTCCTCACCATCTACTCTCTGTGCTGCCATCCAGCTCTAGTTTGTCTCATGTTTTGTTCAGTTACACTTACATGTACTGTAGGCCTTAGAGCCACTTAGCTGGTAGACAATGAGCTTAAGCACTGAGCAGCTGTGGCTCTCTCCTTGTGTAGGGGTGTTTGAGCTGCATGGCTGCAATAAGGGGATTACCTGCTGGAGCTTCTGGTGCTAAGCACAGCGCAGTGACAATCCACACCTTGGAGGGAACGTGCAGTAGCCTCCCTCCCTAACCCAGTTTAAGTTCGCATTTATCAGCCATGGTGACTGTTTTAAGCCCACACCCATGATAAAAAAAAACACTACACTACACTGATAATATAGGTTAGCATGGTTGCTATTTGAACAATTTGGGATATTAGCAGGTGAAAGGCAGCACTCTTATTCTGTCATTTGTAACCTCCTGAAATCAAAACTAGTTTGCTATTTTGCCAAGACCCTTTTTGTATAGGGTGTTGTTGGCATTGACCATCATCACCTTTTCTACTTGAAAGAGTATCTGTAAAAGTTAGAAGGACTTAGTTGGGGTACAGTTTGGGTAATGACCACTGTAGAACATGTTTTCAAGCCAGCATCTGATGTGTGATCTCTCATCATGGTAAAGAGCTTTCTGAGGAGGCCTCTGAGCCTCAGTCAGTGGCTGGTGAGGAGAGCGCCCCGTCTACACCCTCAGAGGAACCAGCACCGCCTGTGGAACCTCCAGCGGAACTCCCCTCAGGTTCTATCAAATGAGTTCTGGAGCCTCTGCCCAGAACTTGCCAGCATCTTCCCTCTTGTTTCATGTGTCCCACTCTCACCAATGTCTGTGTGTTGGCAGAAAACAAAAAATTGTTGAAAACCTCTCAGCATCCAAACAGCATCCACATGGGTTGGGGGTTAGGGGTGCATGCTGCTTTGAGATGCATGTGCATGTACATAACAGCCAAATGCTTCATTCATTTCCTCTTGCATGTACTGTTTCACCATGTTCTACATTCTTTATTCTTGTTGCATTTACCATTTTGATTCTGCTCCCACTTTCGTCTTGCTCATCGTCTTGCGTTCGCTCTACCTCTAGTTTGTTCCTTGTTTTTCTAAAACTCCACTGACATTCCTCACCCAACCACACTTTAACCAATGAAGGTAAAAGAGGCTGGTTTGAAAAAGGTTAAAATAGTAAAACATCTGGATTTTTTTATGGGTTATCGTTTGATTTCTTTAAACATGGTTGGCTTGAGGCTACGTCTTTGAAGTTTTCACATTGTTTGTCTCTGTCCACATCAAAACCCAAATGGAATTCTCACTTGTTTCCTCGCCTGTGTCATTCGTCAAACTTTCCACCTTGAAAGTTTATTCTTGTTGGTTGGTCAAACATAGCATTTGCATCTCTCACTAACTCGTTTATGCAAAGTGTGTTCGCAGGAGTGTGCATTGTACGACTTTTGTCTTGGTGACTGGCTGTTGTGTTTTTGTTTTGATGGGCATCTCAGTTTTCCTGACCTTTCTAAGTCTAAAGTCTTAAAGAATCATTTTTGGGTCACATGAAGATTGTCTGGCAGCATTTGAATACCAGCATTCACTCTTGACAGAAGCGGAGAAGTCGGAGCCCGTCTCGGCTGAAGTATCGGAATCCCCCTCTGCCCCAGCAGAGAGTGGTAAGAGTAAATTTCTCCAGAAGATATGAAGTCTATGTCCGTAGACGTCCATTTTGTCCTTGGATAATCCTATTGCTTTTTAAGTTGGAATGGGAATAAGTGTTTCAAGAGGACTGATAGTTATCTGGAATCAAAGGCTGGATGATTTGTAAGGAAATCCATTACTCTTGTGCTCTCAGCACCGGGTGAAGACGTGACCGCTGAAGTGCCGTCCACAGAAGAACCTGAGAAGTTTGGTAAGAGCCCTTAAAGCTGTGGAGAGCCTCGACCCCTCACACCATTCTTACGTTTTGTTTTATGCTAATTCTGGAACTGGATTGTTTTGGTAGCGCCCCAAGAGGAGGCAACACCTGTACAGTCTGAAGAACCACCTGTAGTGGAGTCATCAGAAAGTGGTAAGATGTGACCCTTAGTAGAAGACGTTTATTTTGGAAGCTTTTTTTTCTACTTCTACCATTGTGATTAAACATACAACTCCGACCTGGCAAAGCCCCTCCGGCCGAAGCAGAAACTCCTGGAGCTGTGTTGTCGGAAGCAGTTGAAACCGTTCCAGAAGCCGTTCCAGAAGCCATTCCAGAGCCCGTAACAGAAAGTGGTCCAGATGTAATTGCAGAAGCTGCTCAAGAAGCCATAGTGGAATCTGAGCCTGTCGCTGAGCCTGCTCAAGATTCCATACCAGCTGCCGCACCTGAGCAGCCAATCGTGCAGGCTGAGAAGAGTGGTAAGAACCAATGAAAATGAAGATTGGTTTCCTCCCGGGGCCTTCTATCATTTCCGTTTTTACATTTTTGCCATTTTTACTTTTGATTTTGCTCCATTTTTTGGTTAGATTAATGCTTGTACCTAACATTGAGTTTGGAGACGCTTAACCAACCCTACCCCCTGTAACTATAACCATCAAATATGAGAGTACCATCAGGCCAGCGCTCAAGATTTTAATGTATCTTCACCGATAACAGAATCTGTAACAGAAGCACCTGCTGAGGAGAAGACCTCGGAAGAACCTGTGCAGTCTGAGACCAGTGGTAAGACTGTGTGATCGTGGAAGATGAAGTTCTTTTTATTTTCACTTTGCCCCTGTGGCTCCCGATCAAGTTCTCCCATGTTTCACCACCCTCCTTCTTATGGCTAGAACTCATACAAGAGACCCAAGTGGAAGTTCCAACTGAGCCCTCAGCCCCCCAGGCTGAAACCCCGGGTAAGCCTGTACAGGGAATGGAGCTTTTTGGTTGAAGTTTCTCATCAGTGTTATCCTCGATCAACCAGCATTTCTTGTCTCAATAACCTTACTCTACTACACTGTGCTGACCAGAGCCACCTCCAGAAACCACCGCCCAGGATCCAAGCGAACCAGCCCCCCCTGCCGCTGTAGAAAGTGGTAAGACCAGTGGGGAGCAGCGGTCGTCTTCATCAACCTTTCTGCTGTTTAGTCCCTTTTCTGTGTGGAATAATGCGATTTAACTTTTGAAATATTTCTCTCCCTTCCCAAACCGTTTTTGGGGAACCCCTCCTAGCGGAAGCGATTCCAGTAGCTGTAGCTGAGATCACGCCTGAGGTTTCCACTGAGCAGATAGCGCCTCCAGAGGCCGAGAGTGGTAAGGGCCCTGCTGCCATCGCAGCATGGGGAAAATTAAACCCTCCCTTCAGAACTCAACTCTGAGCACATACTATAGCCCTCCCCTCTTACTCTCCTCAACACCGGCCTCCCTGTAATCCCTCACTCATCTCTCAAGGATGTACAGTACTGTTGGTAATGCTAATAGTAAATGCTACAAGCACTCACATAGCATACAAGATGGATTCCCTGGATTTACCTTTTCCTTTCCATTTCTTCTCCCTTTTCTCCCTCGTGTCAAGGCTACGGATAATTGTTTAATACTCACACGTGGTGGATCCCTGGGTTACGGATAATGGTTAAATACACATTGAATATTCCTTGGTTACGGATAATGGTTAAATACACATTGAGTATTCCTTGGTTACGGATAATGGTTAATAACTCACACGTTGAGTATTCCTTGGTTACGGATAATGGATAAGTACTCACACATTGAGTATCCCTTGGTTACGGATAATGGTTAAATACTCACACATTGCGTATCCCTTGGTTACGGATAATGGTTAAATACTCACATGTGGTGGATCCCTGGTATGGATAATGGTTAAATGGTCGCACATTTTATTTTATTTTTTTGCTATATTTTGAGGCAGTTTTGTCTCTCTTTTTCAAGCTTTCTGATGCTGTTGAAGTGTAAGGTTAAAGATAATTGCTCACACATGGGTCCCACCTCTTTCTCCACCCTGACAGAATGAAGATACCCAAACACGTTTCTTGGAGCTGTCACTCAATGATGTGATGGCCGGTAACTAAGCAGTCAAGGTCCACTGTTAACACTCTGCTTTTCCCCCTTGCAGCACCCCCCGCCCCTGTGACGCCAGCACCTGCCCCCGCAGCCCCCACACAAGCCCCGCCCTCACCTGTGCCTGAACATGCGCCCTACCTCCTGATTGGTGGAGGCACGGCCTCCTTCGCAGCCGCCAGGTCCATTCGGGCGAGGGACCCAGGCGCCAGGGTGAGCCAGTCTGTGTATCTCAGGGTTGCATTGCCCAATTTAATGTACAAGACCACATGATAAGTGGGCCAGCTTCGTTCTCGTCCAGTTGGATTTCATGCATGTCAGAGATTTGTCGTATTGTCGTCTGAAAGCTGTATAGTACAGGGTTTCCCCCAGCGCTTTATAGGTAAGGTGGCCATCTTGACAACAAACACCTCCCACCTTGACCAAGTCCCCTGAGAAGAAAATTGGTATTACGGTACGGAAGTAATTTCAAAAGTTTCAAAAGTGTGCTTCCCGTCATATATCATATGAAACTGCACAACATAACCTTTCCAATGAGAATACTCACTAGTCTCTGATAATCCACCACCTTGACTAACTAATTTTCAGTGGGGAACACTGTAGTACAGGGCTATTCAATTAGAAATTCATCCGGGCCAGGTTTTAACACCAAGGACCACAGCTGGGCTGCATATTGTCATTGTGCAATATTGTAGTCATGACCTGAAAGGACATGTAGACTTCCCGCAATTGTAAGACACATATTGATATACATTGATGAAGTTTAAAATCTAAATAGCTTATTAGTCAGGACAGGAAAGTTTCAAATTGAAAATTCTTGGATTGAATCTAGCCTTCAGTAGGCCCATTTTTGAAATTCGAATAATTATTAATCTGAATAATTAATTCACCATTTGAAAACACTTAAAATTTAGTTTTGTATCTTCAGATGTGCTAGGAGGCTAGGCTACATTAGGCTTTAAAACTACAGAACAGAGGTGAGATTTGATTTTACTTGCCCCCATAAATGTGGACATTTTTGAAACAGAATTTATCACTCCTCCTCTCCAGCAGGTTACAAATGGTGCCAATGGATCAGTCTGCTTCTCTAGTTTCGTTTAATACCATTACCTCCTTCCTAGGAGTAGATTTGCCCTCATCACAGCTTCAGAAAGGGAATGAAGGAAAATCGTGTTACCCACGATTAAATGCGCTATTTATTTCTAACACGTAAAAGATGTTCATTCAGACAACCACACAGATAAATACACTTTGATGTTGGGAAAGTCAACCGAGCCACTAGAGGCCGCTCTCGGGCCGTAGGCCGCTATTTGAGTAGCCCTTCAGTAGTATATACAGTTTAGTGTGAAACCATATGCTGCTCTTGCACATGTAAATGCATTGCATGTGTTTCCGTGTGCTTTGGTTGACTGCACAGCTACAGCTAAGCGTGTGGTGTTTGCACAGGTGCTGATCATCACAGAAGAGCCCGATCTCCCGTACATGCGGCCCCCCCTCTCCAAGGAGCTCTGGTTCTCCAGCGACCCCACGACTACAGAGACGCTCCGCTTTAAGCAGTGGAATGGCAAAGAGAGGAGGTGCGTGTGGCTGCTTGCTGGAGTGCGTGTGACTGTGGAGTGGAGCAGGGCTCTGTGTGTGTGTGTGTGTGTGTGTGTGTGTGTGTGTGTGTGTGTGTGTGAGAGTGTGTGTGTGTGTGTGTGTGTGTGTTTGTGTCTTGGAGCTTTTTGGGAGCTCTTGTGGCAGCATGTTGTTGTGAAAAACGGTGCTTTGCAAGGCCGTAAGGTAAATAAAATTAAACTGGCAGATGACATAGTTACATACTCAAGTGGAAAGAGGTTACAGTAAGTACAGCTGTATCCCTTAGAGGTAATATATGTATTCTGCCTATGTTTTGCCTGTTCTGCCTTTTGTTCTGCACATGAATTGGTCACAGTTGTGTATATAAATATTTATTTGTTTGTTTGTTTGTTTTTAAATAGTAATACTTTTTAGTTATGAATGGGCCTAAATCACTAACCACAATACTACTTCCTGTTACATTAACAAAGCATATGGAATGTTAAACAGGAAGTTCTGGGGGACCAGCAATGGAACTAGAACCTGAAATGGTCTATTGTGACTTTCTTCTTCTGCCTCCCTTCCACTAGCATTTATTTCCAGCCTCCGTCATTCTATGTGGAGCCCATGGAGCTGGGCAAGGTGGAGAACGGTGGTGTAGCAGTATTGACAGGAAGAAAGGTAATTGGCCAAGACATCCCAGCTCTTACCGCAGGGATATTGGAAGTCAGTGCTACAGTTTGATAGGCTGTTGAGTGGGCATTGACCTCTGTGAGTTTGTACTTTAATGTATATTTAACACGCGTTACTTACATCAAATGACACTGTCATGTTTGTATTGTAAAGGAATTTATAAAGGAATATACCTGTTTATATGCAAATATTTAAGGATAAATCCATTTTAAGGCCCCCAGCACAACTTGATAATTATGGAACAGGCTTGACAGATTTGTTTGTAGAGTATACAAATAAGTAAATAAATAATATTTAATTTCCAATGAAATCCATTTATTTATTTATTTATTTGTGCAGGTGGTGCACATGGATGTGAGGGGAAATAAAGTCAAACTACAGGATGGTGCAGAAATCTCTTATGACAAATGTTTGATTGCCACAGGTGAGTCAGGAACACATACACACACACACACACACACACACATACACACACTTTTTTTGCTGACTCTGGGGATATACTCTGATTCAGTCACGTCACTGACTAAGTTTTGAAAACATTATTAGTTTTATCTTTTTTTTTTTTTCTTTTTTTAATGATTTCCCTTCCGTCTCCAGGTGGCATTCCACGCAATTTGCAGGTGATTGAGAGAGCGGGAGATGATGTGATGAAGAGAACGACGCTTTTCAGAAAGGTGAGTGGATGGAGCACAGGCTCATGTCATGTTGCTGTCGCAGACAGGGAATGCTCATGAACATTCACACGCAGACTGTGTCTCCTGGCCTGTGGGGCTGGACCCTGCATCAGTCACCATGACAGAAATGCTGCTTCTCAGCAGTAGTGCATGACTGGCACTCCGACCCTACAATAGTAGAGAAGGGATTACTGATATTTCATGGGTCAACATCAATGTTCCCTCTAATTTTTTTCAGCACTGAGCAAATGTAAATTTGTCTGAGCGGTACAGCTCGGCATTATGAGCGGCCTTTTGTGGTTGATGTATAATGATTACTGATAATTGG
>JASCQY010000388.1:18561274-18579283 GCA_030264315.1 Sardinella tawilis
TAGCCTTCATTCGCCCCGGAATGAACTATTTAACCATCAAAGTGACTACGACGCTGATATATTAACCTAAAAATGTTATGCATAGTTTCTCTTTAAGGGCTGCAAATTCACTTTTGTAATGCCAATATTCAGGCTTGATTACTGTTGTCAGTGATCTAAGTATTTGAAATTATCATGATTTCTTAATGTCTTGTGATATATCAGGGTCACTTTATTATTAATTTACATTTATTCGTTACGTATGGTTCCAAGAAGTATGGAGAGATTATATTTCTTCACAATACTCACAGGCTGTGGTTGAAGAACGAGCAGTTTTGGTTTTCCATTTGAGCCAGTCTGAGACAGAGAGGGAGATAAAATATTCTCTAAATCCTCTAAATAAAGAAAATAACTGCTTTATCACATTTTCAACCTCAATGTGTAAAAACCTTTAAACTGATATGGAGATATGCCTCCATTTTTGAATCAAAGAGAGAGTTCAGCAAGATGTGTACAGAGCAGCCACAGAAAAACACACACTTATGAACATAGGTGGATTTAGGACAATTGTAACCTCTAAAATACTGTATATGTTTCAGTGTAAATATTTTCAGTCCTACACCATCAAGTGGCCACTTTAGGTCAAGGTCAAATGGTAATTATTATTACAAAATGAATAACAAGGAGCCCATTAAAAGAAGACTAATTTATTCTAAGTTCATTAAGACTAAAGCTAGCACTGGAGGGAGCCACTGGCTAAACTAATGTGTTCCATATTTTGACCTGAAGCATCACAGCCCTATTTAAGCTATTTTAATGCATTAATATTAATGCAGCCACAGCTCCACTTGTGCAGCACTCCTCCTCCATGCCCACAGCTGTGTACATACATCCTAATTGGCTCCCAACACCAATGAACAGCAGCCATTCCTCAGTCAATATGGCTCTCCCAGACAGCTCATAAAAGCACTGTCACTGTCCAGCGCGCTCCTCGGATGCCCAGCCCGTCTTCACCCATGGGTGACTGGTGGTGGTGACCCTCTCTGTGTCTCTGTCAGTCCCCAGGCTGGAGCCTCCCTGTGGGATGCTGATCCGAGCTGGCATGCCCGCTGTGCCCATTGGTCAGACGGTGGTGGTGATGAGGGCGCCATGTGCGAGGGGCGCTCAGTGGGGCATTGCTCCGTCTGACCTCCCGTCGCCTTCTGTTGGGTCCAATGGGACTCAGCCTGTGCCTTCCGATCATTTTCACAGCTCGTGTGCTAGCTAAGGCATGCTCCATGACAGCAGCCGGGCCCCAGTGCTTGATCAGATAGACTCCAGCACTGAACTGATTTGAGCCAGGGACAAGAGATGCTGACAGACACAAGAGGCTTCAAACCAACCTGCTGGCAAAGTGCTCGATCCTGGAGTGGGTGTCTGCGTGGGGGAGCTTTGGAGACGACACTGGACTGCAGGCAGAGACAGAGAGAGAGAGAGAGAGAGAGAGAGAGAGAGAGTGAGAGAGAGAGAGAGAGAGAGAGAGACAGAGAGAGAGAGGGGGGGGGGGCAGAGAGGAGACCGGCTGAACTCAGGAAGGGGTTTTTACAGGGGTGGGGATGAAATACATTTGAAGGACAAAAATCTGCATGACATCTACATCTGTGTGACCTGTAAGGGCTCCCCACTTCAGCACCATGGACAGCACCAGTGCACTCATTCACTGCTGACATGCAGTGATTCTGTGTTTGGCACCTACAACAGAGAGGGTAACAGCGGCGCGAGAGGAACAAACGTCCATTAAATTCCGTGTTCTATTTTTGCAAGGGGGGGGGGGAACCTGCAGACCAAAGTCAAGCAGTCAAACAAAAATACAAAAAATTATTGGTTAACAGTTTATATTGTGATGTGCCGACTTATGCAGACCAGAACTATTCATGTTCATTCATGCTTCTGTTGTAACATATGATGTTGTTGGTCTATCTTGGTCAATATTCCATGACCTTTGCGTACACTGTCAATTCACACCAGCTGCTCACTTGTTCACTACTGTTCATCATGTACAGACTGGACATCTTTTCTGAGACAAATACCATCAGACTGATGAGAGCCATAGGCTATGCATTCTTTCCCAAATTTGAAACCTTTGTGCTTCTAAACTCTGGTTCTGGTTATAAATATCAATTTCATGTACAAATATTTGGCAATTTAGGCCGTGTGCTTAAGCTGGTCACTCAGAGTCTCTGCATAATTGGATTTTCAGAAATGAAAGCTGCATGTTTATTTCTTTCCGAGCTGCCCCACGCGTGTTTATCTACAGTATAAATCCATGCTTGTCTAAGAATATCACTGATTTGCTACATACAGTCTGTGACCTGTAAGTTTAGTTTGATTCTTCAAAAGGTTAAATCTCCCTCTTTTTCCTCTTTCCTCTCTCTCTCTCTCTCTGTGTTTGTGTGTGTGTGTGAGTGTTTGTGTGTGTGTGTGTGTGTGTGTGTCTTACGTGTTCTCCCTCTCTGAGCCCATCGAGGACTGCACAGGCAGATATCCTCGCTGTGGGTGTCTGCTGAAGTACTGCTTCGAGCGGAACTTATTCTTCAGAGTCTCTGCAAAGTCCCGCATCTTCTCTCCTGATGTGCTCTGGGTGACCAGACAGGACAGGACAGCCAGGACAGGACAGGACAGGACAGGACAGCAGGGCAACAAAGCCACTGGAGTTAGGAGAGGGGAAGTCTGTACACAAGTATACTAAATGTAACCTGACTCTCGCCATCTGAATTTTGTTCCGCCTCGCTCCACACATTTGTCTGGAACTACTCCATTGGAAATGTATTTTAAAAGGCAAGGCCTTTTCAAAAATACTTTCATATGATTGGACAAACCACTTGTCTGTCCCTTTATTGACATGCTACTACAGCCACTCCCATTGCAACCGCTAATGAGAGCGTCACTTGTCTGCAACGCCACATCAATTCAAATCCCGCCCGGCGATCCTGGGAGATCCTGATTGGTTCATTATTTTTTGCTGCCTTGAAGGAGTTTGCATTGCCCTCAATTCCAGATCAAGGTGTGGAGCTCAGCATAGTGCCTCTGGTGGAGCCTGGCGGAACTACATCGATCTGGCGAGAGTCAGGTTATACTAAATGTGCTGCTCCACCTGTCTCTTCAGCAGTCTCACTATCAAAACCAAAGCAAACTCACTCACATCAGAACTCACACTGCCATCAGAACTTGAGGTTTGCACACTCCTAACCCACAAGAACAAAACAGCACTGCCATTACATGTATTGCACATGCAATTATACCACAGGACACCACACACCCACTCAAACTGCTACTTCTCACTCCTGCTATCTGGAGGGAGGATTACCAGGCTAAGGTGGAACAAAGGCAGAGGCAGCCCCCCTCTGCCATCTCTCCTTTAAACCAAACAAAGCCATATATGCCATTTATGATGTGGTCCCAGTTTCTATGTGCCTAAATCAGTGACTACTGTATGTCTCTCCACTACATTATGCCTAATGTACTGTGCTGTATGTGCGTGTCTCTTCTGTCTAAACTAAGGCCCTCCCAATAAGTCGCCTAAATGTGTGATGTCCTGTCATATGATTTGTTACACTGCCTGTAAAAATGTGAAAATGTGAGACATGAAAATGCACATGAGACTGGGACTTTGTCGTAGGACAACACATTAACTATCAAACTAATTAGCCATCCAACTTTGCGTCTGTCTCACAACCCTGTGACCCTTGACTAGATAACTCAGATGTACAAACATGGATGCCAGAATTCAGAACACTGTGTTGTATTGCATTATTATTCTACTCTATATATTCTATGGCACTCCACTGGATCATACTGTATTATTTGTGTTGTATTGTAGCTGTGTAGTGACTTGTTATTGGATAATATAACTACTCTGTTGTGTACTATTCTATGATTGGCTTTTGCCGATTCTTACCGGAGTGTAATACTCAATGATTGGATAATGCAGAGTCTTGCCCTTGAGTGCTCGGCCAGACAGGAAGCAGGACTGGCAGATGTCCACATTAAACTGTTTTAGGCTGCGGTACCTGTGGACATTCAAACATTCAAATGTCACATAATGTCATCCACCCCAGTCCATCTTAAATTAAATGAATCATAAACAGCTTTATCTAAAAAAAGCTATAAGTTATAGGACATGTACACTTTACACTAGTATATTAAAGTATCTAAGTATTGTATAGCATTGTACAAGTATAATGGGAAGTCATGACACCAAGATTTTGGTTTTGTTACTTACTTTGCTATTTATGCCACCTATCTACTGTACAGGACTTGTTTGTCTTTTTTTTTTTGGAGATTTTTAACACAAGCTGTTTTTTTTTTTATATAAGATAAGATTATATAAGATATTTTTTCAGCTTTGTGTTGCCTTTATTCAGATAGGACAGTAGAGACTGACAGGAAACAAGTGGGAAGAGAGAGAGGGGGAGGGATTGGGAAATGACCTCGGGTCGGACTCGAACTTGGGTCCCCGGATTCATGGCGCGGCGCACTAGCCTGCTGAGCCACGCCTCCCTACTTGTTTGTCTACTGGAGTTGGCATATTACTGGTGTCTACATGACTGACCATCTAAATTCCACTTTAGAGAGCTAAGGAGGGAGAAAGAAAGAAAGAGAGAGAGAGAGAGAGAGAGAGAGAGAGAAAGAGAATAGAATACACACACACACACCTGAATCCTTGTATGGGGGTCTGTTTGCAGACGGAGCAGCGGGCCTGATGCTGTGTGCTCTCAGCCTGGGCGACGCGCTGTAGCAGAGGCAGCCACACCACCGACTGGGGCTCCAGACCCATCCACTCCAGGAAGTCGGACAGCCCCACTGAGCTCCTGCCTGGGACCTGCACACAGAGCTACCATTTACCATGCCAGCTACCAGAGCTACCATTTACCATGCCAGCTACCAGAGCTACCATTTACTATGCCAGCTACCAGAGCTACCGTTTACCATGTAGATCCTAAGGCTCTGTAAGTGATGTTGAGTGTGGAAGTTATCAGTGTGTGTGCCTAGAGCCCTGATTAATGTGTTATTCCCCTTACCCACAGAGCTGATGGAAGACTACACAGACACAGAATGACAGAGAGCTAAGATCATCATGGAGCAGAGAGCTGGGCTCGCCCATACTTCCTATGACGCTGCGCAAAATTTTTACGATCAAGTCAGTATGGCCAACCTGCCTATTTTCTGCTTTTCCAATGCCAGAAATCCTGGGCACCAATGAGAAGCGAGCTTTCACTCCAGGGTGAAGGAGGTGGGCTTAAACATTTTACATTAACATGCATTCTGTTTCTCAGAAGGCGGTTAGTATGTGAGATTTGCCAGACTTTGCTCGAATGAGCTTTCGTTGCAAAAGCCAGCCTAGAACAGAGCCATACAGTCATTAGAACACACAGACAACCTCTGCAACCTCTGCTTACACACACTCACGCAAACTACGATCCCTTTCACACAAGGCTTCTTGGCCTTACCAAACATTTCTAGCAATCAGTCAGTGAGCCCCTATCAAACACACACACACACAAACACACACACACACACACTTCCAAATGATATCATCAGGATATTCTTCTGGTGTGACAGCTGACTTTGAGTAAGCCCAAAGCTGGCTTGCAATGTGACAGACACCTCAATAGTGACACTAAGCCATTCATTAGTGAATCATCTTGGCTTAATCAGGCCACTTCAATAGACTGTGGCTGTCAAAGGGGACTGCTATTCTTCTTCAAAGCTTTCATCATGTGATGGAGAGAAAGCAGTCCAATCTTCTAGACTCACAGTCACAAGTAGTGCTTTAGTTTATTCACAGGAACAGTCCTTTTGACCTCTAGTTTTGCTATTAACGTCATAGACAGATTTATGCCGCAGACCTTGGCTTCACCCAGTCACAGCAGGACACTTTAGATCTGACATGCTGCCAGACTGCTGGGGCTTTGACAATCCTTCATGGTAGTTTCAGTTCCAAACACTGGGTGGCAGTATGGAGCATAAGGTCACGCAGACAGGGCAGGTCAGACAGTCAAAAATGATTGGGATTTGGAATATACTTTTCTGTGGCTGAGGAATTTGATAGAATTCTTAGTTGCATGTTGTTGTTTGATGAGAGAAGATGCTAGAACGCAAGAAAGACTACTCAGAATGAACATGCCCTCTCTTAACGGAGTGAGAGTGAAAGTGAGTTTGTGTATGTGTGTTTGTGTCCTCTGTGTACTGTTTACACACACACACACACACACACACACAGATACAGAATTGTCCTGTCTCACCATCCGGAAGCAGCTGGCCACGCTGGGCTCCACGTTGCTCCCACCAAACGCTGCCACTTCGCCCAGCTGCCGCGGGATCAGCATGAGCTCGGTCAGGAGCTCCGCCAGGTGAGCACAGTCACTGCCCCCGTCACTACCGCACACCTGCTGGAACAGGTCTGGACCACACGCAACCACAAGATGGTTGGGGACGACCATGTGATACAGGTAAACAGAAACAATGTTCTTTGGGTTTAATTCATTAAGAGAATTAGTAGAGTCATTAAGTATCTCAGAGTTATCTATTTATCAATTTACATATTTATTTATTTGGGGGAGAGAATGAGAATGTCCTCTTTTAGACTCTTAACAGATTTCACTTACATTTACATTTGTCTTTGATATCAGCATTACACAAGCACACCAGGCCAGCCTTGACAGACAGGACACGTAGTTTTCCGAGGCGGCCACTAGAGGGAGAGAAAGCGAATAAAAGAAGATCTGCTTTCTTTCAGTAAACAAGGCAAATGTGCATGAGTGTAATGTGCCTGACACAAACACACAGAGCATATTTTACCCCAACAAATGGGCAGTATATACTTGAGCGTGAATGACAGGGCATCCAGGTGTTGGGCCTGAGGCTGGGAGTGAGGTGCTTTAGGTGGAACTAATCACATGTAGCAAACACATATGCTCACAGACAGGAGAAGAGCATGCGCTCAAGCAGCACACCGTCATGTAGATGAATGGAGACACACATTTATCTTCTCTTCAACACACACACACACACACACACACACATCTTTACTCACATGCTCTGTCAAACACTTGCATTGTCTTTATCTCTTCATCTCTCTATCAACCTTTTTTTTATCTTGCCTACCTTCTTACACTCTCTATTCTCTCTTTGAAAGAGATACTTAAACCTGACACTGAAACACACACACACACACACTAGCCTATAGCGTGCAGGGGTTTGATTTAGCTGTGGTGAAAGTATAAGGTTTGATGTGATCCTCGGCTGTATTCATCAGTGGAACAGCAGTGGAGATACTGTGCTGTTCTATGTGATGCCTTACTCACAGTCAGGATCCAATGGGTGACCATAAGTGTCACCATGATAATATATATTTTTATCCCAATTAAGGCTGGGCAATAAAACCTCAAATGAAAATCAAAATGTTGAATTGACCGGGCCAAACTTGGCAGGGCCAAACTGTGTGCCAACAAACGTTGTGCGCTTGATCGTTAATTAACTGTTATGAATGTCGATTTATTTAATATTTGGATTAATTGCATAGCCCTATGAATATATGTTTGTTTCTACATGCATGTATGTGTGTTTGTGTCCATGACAACAACAACAACAGCATCAGCAGCAGCATCCAGAAGAGGCTGTGACAGAGGCCAGTCCTTGCCAACCTGTCGTAGACGTTGAGCAGCCAGTTGAGGCACATGTCCACACACAGAGGGATGTCCAGCTGCTGCCCGCTCTCCTCCTCCTGCTGCTCGTACAGGGCACCAAGGGCATGGATGACATCCAGCACTTCCATGACCTCTGACCCTGTGACCTCTGAACTACCAGTCACATCAATGATCAGGTCCTGGGGCTCCGCCTTGGGACACACAGCTGCAACCGAGCTCAGCTTGGCCTGGTCCACTGACACCGAAGAGAGACATCATGTCATTGGCTAACCACATGATACATGGTAGAGATGTAGGTCTATTTGGGTCTTTTGTACACTTCAATTTAGATTACTATCTACAGTGGTGTGTGTGTGTGTATGTGTGTGTGTGTGTGTGTGTGTGTGTGTGTGAGTGAGGAAAGCACGACATTACTCACATCTTAAGGCTTTCTGCACTCTCCTCAGCTTCATAGCAGTTCTGTAGGCAGAGAAACGGACGTGGTTCAGATTAGCTACAGGGGAAAGACAGGAAGGGAGACAAGAGATGGGAAAGAGAGAGAGAGAGGGAGACAGAGAGAGAGAGAAAGAGAGAGAGAGAGGGGGAGACAGAGAGAGAGAGAAAGAGAGAGAGGTTAATGTAATGCAGTGTTCTATGTCTGTAATAAAAGTGCTTAAGGCAGCAAGCACAGATGATGATAGCCATGAACATACAATTTGCTATTCTGTCGTATCCATGACCGCTCTACAGTACGGCAGCGCGTGTCTGCATCCCCAGCACACACAGTGCTGTGCACAACAGCACTCCCAAAACCAATTATTTACAGTCGCAGCTTCTCATCACAAGATCTTGTTAAAAGCTGGAATTTGCAGGATGACAGTAAATGCTTTATGTTGTTAACAAACACAGGGGTTATAAAAATTTAAGTCAAAATGTAACCTTTCTGATGTGATGCTCAAGGCTCAAATACAGTAGGCTAAAATATTAATTGTTTTTGCGATGTCTATCATGAGGAAATACCGAGTCTTTGTTTGCAGTTTTAACGTGGAGTATCTGTGTCATCTACATCGACTAATTACTGCATGTGAAAATGAACAGCATGTCACAGCCTAGAATGTTCCCTTTCCTTCCAAGATACAACGATAATTGACTTGCTAGACCCGCAATAACCACCTACAGTGCTGTAGATCAGAAAACTATGTGGTACAGTACAGTACACGTCAGTGACAGGGACCTTCCTCTCTTATCAAACACATCTCTCTCTTGGCCTCGTTTGAAGCATTATGGGGGAGGGGATTTACACAAATTCACAAAATAAGCCAAGGATTGGCCTATCTGTTATCTGGGAATAGATGTTTTCCATCTCTTCAAGCTTGTACTCCAATGAACCAATGGAGGAATATTGGAATCTTTCTATGACAGACAGGCGTGTAAAAAGTGTAGAGAAAGGTGTGGAAAATGTGTGTGTCGTTTACTGGCCTCTCTGCCAGCCTCTATTTCACAATAAGAGTCTCGGAGAGGTAGAGGCTTCATACCCATGGCCTTAAAGAGCTCCGTCATCTTTGGGTGGTCCCAGCTGGTGGTCTGGGCTTCATGGCTGTGAGAGGTGAGGAAACAGATACAGTAGGGATCAGTATGGATGGACAGACAGAGAGACATGGAAACAGACAGGCAGACATGGACAAAGAGACAGACAGACAGACAGAGAGACATGGAAACAGACGGGCAGACATGGACAAAAGGACAGACAGACAGACAGACAGAGGGACATGGAAACAGACGGGCAGACGTGGACAAACAGACAGACAGAGAGAGGGACATGGAAACAGACGGGCAGACATGGACAAACAGACAGACAGACAGACAGATACAGATAAAATTGAGAGAATAAATAATGAAAGGAAGCTTAATTAAATTCCGACTGCGACTAAGAGCCATGTGCCAGGCTTTTTTGCATCCCACTTTAACAATGTCCTTAGGCGGCTTTGAGGGCTGGATATGGCAAACACAGGAAGGCTTTCACAAGGAAGGCAAGCCAGTTAAGTCAAAATGCTATTTCTGGGAAGCGTGCCACTATAAAACAGCAGTTCATTTACTCATCTCTATGTGTGTGTGTGTGTGTGTGTGTGTGTTTGTGTGTGTGTGTGTGTGGAGGGGGGGGGGATCACATGCATGTGCTCATACTGACTTGATGTAGTATGGGACTCTGTTGGGGGATATGGCTCGTTCCCATGGACTTTGCACCGATCCTACAGAGGAGTGGAGATTAAGGGGAGATGATTAGTTATTATTAGTGGGTGTCAGTTGGGGTGGCGAGGCAAAGAAATATAAACATGCCCAGAATCTCTCTCTCTCTCTCTCAAACACACACACACACACACACACACACACACACACACACACACAGAGCCATAAAAAGAACAAGAACTATCATCAGTTGCTTCAGATATTGTGTAAGTTACACTTTGTAACATGATATATATTAATCTAAATTTTTAAATTAATTTAAAAAAAAGTCTGACACAAACAAAAGAAAAACCAGGGCTTCATATGGCCATTCACTTATACACTACAAGTCTTCTCCTCAGCAGAGGCAGGGTGGTGGAAGGCACCCATAGACACTAAGTGTGCATCTTTAAAGGCTTTATCTCTTTGAGTAGCCTACAGTACTTGAATCTGTGCCTGATCATCTGAACCATTCTGACCAAACAGTGGACACACAGGGATAGGCTGAGTCTCACCTGAGAGAAAATGCTGGGATTTTGGGCCAAAGCTTCTGTGAGCATCCTGCAAGTCCCTCAGTCTGACTTCTATGGAGTCCTGCAGAGTGACATCCACTTTAAAGACACATGACGAATAGCTTTAAAAAATGTCACAAATTTAGCATTTCAGTCATTAATGAAAATCTGTCGTGGAAAGTCATTCAATGCTTTACACTATGTATGCAAGGTCGGAACATCTCCTCCTGCTGTTCTTGTTTTCTCTTATTAAGCTGAAGCTGAAGTTGAAGTTCAGTTTTTAGAGCATGTTTGTACTGTTTGTTAAACACCTACATTTGATGATACTATATATGAAAGTGCTCTTGATGCACTGTTGCCACGGTTTTCTGTAAATGTGAGCAGACATGTTTTTTAATGGATCAGGTAGTCTATTGATCATTGCTGTGTAGATAAACAAAATGGCTTCTAATAACACTCTTAAAACTTTAAGTCCTAAAAAATTCCAAAAGGAGTCCCATGTTAATCAAAACACTTTATTTGAAAATATATAACCACACAAGCTTTCCTACTTGTAGTCCAGCTGAACACAGACTTAATGCTCCACTGGTGTCCGTTTCCCCTGCTCTCCTCAGAGTAGTTTCTAGCCGTGAACAAGCATTGGTCATTAAGACGTGTTGCTGACTGACTCATACGCTGACTCAAAGTCAGTCTCATAATCCGACTGGTATTCTGGCTCGGAGGCAGAGGGCGATGCCTGGTGCTGCTTGCAGTGGCTACATGTACATGTACCTCCACCTCCACCCAGCAGGGGGCAGGAGCCCTCAGTGGGCCGCATCAGGCGCATGTTGGAGTAGGGGTAGTCCGGCAGGGGGAGAGGGACGGACATGTGGGAGATGGGGTCCAGGGAGTTGGGGTTGGGGCACAGGGTGGAGCCCCGCTGCAGTGTGAGGAGGTTGGGCCACTGCCTGGTCCCCCTTAGGGCCAAAGCACAGTTCAGGAGGTAGAAAGGGTGTGACTCCTCCCTGTGGCTGCGGCTGGGGCTGGGGATGGGGATGGGGCTACGGCTGCGGCTGGGGCTGGGGCTGGGGCTAAGGATGGGGCTACGGCTGCGGCTGGGGATGGGGCTGGGGCTGTGGCTGCGACTGGGGCTGGGGATGGGGCTAAGGATGGGGCTACGTCTGCGGCTGCTGGGGCTGGGGATGGGGCTGCGGCTGGGGCTGGGGCTGGGGCTGGGGATGATGGGATCCGAGGGGCTGGGCAAGAGGCAGTTCTGGTGCTCAGGTGGCTTTGAGTTCTTCTCCTGTGGCGCTGTGCCTTTCTCTGGGTTCTTGACAGGAGAAGGGATACAGCAGGGCTCTTTATTAGCTAACTTGGGTTTGGATCCCCTCTTGCCCTGCTTCACTGCTTGGCCCCTTGCAGCCTTTGGCTTGAGTAGTGGGGGGCTGTCTGGCTGCTGCTGGTACCTCTCAGACAGGCATGGCTTCAGTGAAGGCAGCCGGCCATAACTTGTCATCTTTGCCACCCTCCAGGGTGATCGTATCATTGTCCTCTCAGGAGAAAGATCTTTCCTGCCTGCCTTCGGCTGGGTCTTAATTGCACTCTTCACCTGCAGACCTTTGGCTCCCGAAGACAGATTGGTAGCAATGGCCGAAGTATCAGAACACGTCTTTATCTGCCTATGGCTTTGATCAATGGGGGGAAGTCTCACATTGTGCAAACTGCGTTCTTTTACCAGTGGCCTGGATGAAGGAAAACTAGTTCTCTTAAGAATGGCTTCACAAGCTAGTTCCCTTTTGTTAATGGGGTTCAGAGAGTAGGAAGAGACCTCACTTTCAAGAAGCCAATTTCTGGGATTTCTTTTTGCCTCTTTACCAGAAGGAAGCCTGGTGTCAAGCATTGGTAACAGTAGTCTGGGAGGATTCCGTTTGTTTTTGTCCTGAGGCGCAGGTTTGTTAAAACAGCCAGTATTCTTCGTAATGTTTCCTTTAAAATGTTGCATTGTATTGTGTCCCTCAACGACTAAATGAATGGTGCGTTTTCTACGTAAAATGGAAACATAAATTTGCATTAGGCCAACAATCACAAAGTTCTTCTGAAATAAACAGAACGAGATAGAAAGTAGCTAATTACTGTAGGCTAACTGCAGATAAGATCTTTGTTTACACTTCCATTTTCAACGATGTTGGAATGTTCACCGACGTTGCGATATAGGCCTACCGGAGTTTGTGTCAAATCAAAGTAGCGATTTCATAATCAGCGTTGGAAAATCCATCCATTACAGTAGCTCACTTCAGTTCACTGAAGAAGACACGGTCCCACGGTGAAAATGTATAGAATTCTACATACGAAACGAGTCATGGAGTTCGGGCTATTATGATGATTGACTGCTCTGGAATCTAACCAGAGAACACGGTGATCAGAGAACACGGCCTTTGAGTGGAACTGTCCATGGTACTGAAAATACTGAACTCCTCTCCATTAGCAAGGTATGATAAAGGCGAATTGAAGTGTTCATTCAGAATTATCAAATAATAAACTTAAACTTCTAACCAGCATTCATTTGTTTATATTTTATATGCTATCAATTACATAACGCTAATTGTGAACAATGGTAGCTACAGTACACTTCTGACTCAGAACACTCGTTAGCTACGTTAGCTTAATTTTTAAACTGACTGACAGTATGTTACAGTAGTTAATGCAATGAAGTGGACATTCATTTCAACATACAGAATTTTAAAGACATTCTACCTACATTTATGCATGGAGCAGACACATTTAGCCTATCCAAAGTGTCCTACAAAGTTCAAGATGACCTTACTGTGGATTCACAGTAATTCACATTTTTCTTACCATATACACTTCATGTGCTAACATAAAGAACTACTCTACATGAAAATTGCTCCCCAACTCCTGCACTCTCTCCTGCTGCACACCACATATAGCATACTCAACACACACAAACACACACACACACACACACACGCTATTATGCCAAAAGAAAATGACTGTGTTATCAGGGATGAACCCATTACATCAGTAGAAGTACAGTACATGTTTCCCTTAGGCCATTAGATCAGTTCAGAGGAGTTTATGCCTTTTAGTGTATGTAATGGATTTGTTGTGCACATGCCATTTGCTCTCAGATCACATCTGCATAGCTTCTACTACAGCAACAAATGACTGAATTGAAAGCTCACGGACAAAAAGCACTCAGACATATTTGAAATGAGTGATTATTAATTTGTTTGTACAACTTCCCTAGCTGAGCATCTATGGATGAGCACTTACTCAGAGATTAAAGTGGTGTTGCTCCAAGAAACATCTGTGTGTTTCTTCTGAATCATGGAGCTGAGTGGAGAATGGGGGCTTTTCTAGGGTATGGCAAGCATTGTAGTTTGTGAGAAATTAATTATGAATAGCACACACTGTGCTGGCACAGTTACAAACAAGTTTCAGAACTGGTTTATGGAACAAAAAAACAAAAAAACAGAAACTTTTTCCATTTTTCTAGGAACAAAAAAGAAACATAATTTTGTACTGGTACTGGTACTTTTTTCATTCCTGAAAAGGTTTGTGTATGCAATGACATGATGAGATTCACCTCCTGAGTGTATGGAGAGAGCAGACAGACTGAAGCTTACCAATTCCACTAACAGGCTATCAAAAGGCCTATGCAGTCTCCAAGTCTCAATAATAGAGACAAAAGGACAATATGGTGGTTGCTCATAGCCAATTTGAAAGCATACATATAGCCAATTTGAAAGCATACCTATTTGTATGTCCCAGCTAACATGTAACGTTATTAACCGTTTCAGGACCAGTATTTTTTTTTTGTTCTAACCAGTTTAGCAACATCAATTTTAAGGTGGAATCCAAAACCTGAAACATTACAATTCTGTTTCTGTTTGGAACAAAACAATTGGCAAAACAATTCCGGTTCAAAACCCTGGTTACAAGACGTTTGTCATTTACGCAGGAAGAATCCTGAAATACAGCCTTTTGTACCTTTTCACGGTGTCTCTATGGCTGCTCTGAAAGGGTAAGAGAGAGGTGTCACCTGTAGTAGTCTCCACTGGTTGTTGAGCTGCTGGAGGACCTGGGTGTTCTGAGGAGAGAGCTGTGACCCCGCCCCACTGAGCTGCTGGGCCTGGCCATTGGCCCTCCTCAGCCCCTCCCCCACCGGCACCAGCTCCTCTTCAAACAGCTGCACAGGAAACAGGAAGGACAGCAGAGTGGACGCCTCCAGGAAGTGACTATACATCATCACAAGTCCCCCCCTCAGAGAAGACACCTCATAGAGCCAGCCTGCTGGGCAGTGTGTCATGGCCACTTTCAAGAATTAACTGCTCCCACTGGCTAGAAAAATGCTCTTTGAGGTTCAGTGTTTTTCAAAATCTGTGTGAAGCCTGGTTTACAGTAGGCTACCAATCTTTTGAATAAAGAGACTGATTTTCGAAGGAAAAATACCTGAAACATCAAATTTCTGGTGAAAATTTCAAGAGAACCCTGATTCCAGAAATCATTTTTAGAAGGCTAAACAGGAACTAAACAGAACAATCTGGTCTGTGCATAATGAATAGAAGACAACAAAGCTACTGACCCTGATGGCATCAATGTGGTCCTGGAGGGCATCCACCATCAGCTCCCCGATGGGCTCCCAAGCCTCCTGCACCCCCAGTGCCTCCTCCAGTTCCACGGCCAGGGAGCTCATGGAAGCCTGCAGGTCCTCCATGCGGGTGAGCGCCATCTCCACACGCCTCTCCTGCACCGAGCAGCGCTCCATCACCTGCTCCCACAGCGCCCCCACCACCCCAGACTGCTGCCACACACGCTGGGCCTCCGTCTGCTCCGGGTCCCCCTCTACAGTACACAGTGCACAAGGAGAAGAACATCTACTGGAGGTCTGCTCCTCTGGTGCTGACACACACCGTGAACATCAAGTGAGTGAACACACACACTACAATGGACTAACGGTGTGTCTGTAACATTTACACACCCATTTAGGGATTAACCTCATGCTTGAATCCTTATGGACCAATGTCTGTACTGAATATACTGTACTCTATGTGCTCCCTTACTGACATGTGAGCACCCTCGTCTCAGCACAGCAGCATACTCATTTGATCAACATCCAGAGTCTCAGCAAATCCCAGCATGGAAGGAACATGTGATATTACAGAGCAGGGACAAGTAGCCCAAGGTTATTATTGGTGTGACATACAGCACAGTACAGTGGGCTTGATGGTTGTGGTCTGTACCGTACACATACATATGCATGTGCTTGCTGCCTTTAGTGGAAGATAAAGGTTGGTGCTAGTTTGAGGGAGTGTTGCAGGTCATGATGTTTCATCATATGAAAATGTCACTTTGATGATGAGCACCATTCCACTACAAGAATTAAACAATGGTTGACTAATTTCACATGTGCTTTAATCAAATATCTACATCTAGAATCATCAAAAAATTTTGATAACAGCAAAAAAACAAACATTTTAGCCACAACAAAAGAGGTTCAGCTAATAAACAAAGTTTGATGAAATTACAGATGTCCTTTTTTATCTACAGTAAACAACTAAGCCCCTTGTGGTTAGAGGAAACATAGTGTAGGCTATGGCTAGTGCAGAGATGTTGCATTAGTCCATTCCATGTTTATTGAATGCCCCTTCTGAAACTATAGGCTATATACAATTAGGGTTGCCATCTACTGTTAAGGGGCGCTGAGCGACTTAACTAATCACCTTAACATTGGTTGCTATATTAGTTTTGCTTTAAGTGGTTACTTTAAGTGGTTAATGTCAATGGATGTATTTACCAGTATTATTATTAATATGCCTAATATTATTTTGTTCCTATAGTTCACTAATATAATTTTGATACAAATTTTACGCATCTTGTAGAAAAATCAGGACAGTAAGTGTCCAGGGAGAATATTTTTTTTCCCCTGGACAGACCATTAAAAAGAAGGACGATCAGGTGAAACCTGGACAGGTGGCAACACTAGCTACAGTGCAGAGATACTGAGTATTAGTTCTATATCATGTTTGTTGAAGGCCTCTTCTGAGACTATGGCTACAGTGCAGATATACAGTACTGTGTATTAGTCTGTACCGTGATTGTTGAATGCCTCTTCTGAGTCTGGTATGGAGCACTGGGACAAGAGCTCCTGGGCAGACTCCAGCACAGAATAGATGAACGGACCCCTGGACTTCACCTCTTCAACAAGGAGCTTTGGAAAAGGAAGAGCCGGGAATTACAAGCAACCAAACTAGCAGCTGGCAACCATGTACATGTAAAGCCAAGCGCAACAAAAACAAAAACTAAGCAAAATAAACACAAATCAAGTTACAAAGGGTTTAACACTGAAACTTTCTCAACACTGAAGCCACTAGCTTCTTCATTTCCTAGTCCTCAAAACTACACTGGATTACACTGACAATTAAAAATACAGTGTCAGGATGTGCATAACCCTTCAAGAAGAACAAATGGAGTACAATTTAATGCAGTATTTCTGCATTCATGGTTAAAAAAAAGCTGTCATGAATATATTTTCCTCATCACGCTGTGAGGTAAGAAATATATCTCTCTGAAAACTACAACAGAACGTAGTTGCTTGACAGAGGCAGTCCGAAAGTCATGCAATTGAAACTCAAGCAATTACATCTTTTGTCTTGTAACCAAATCAAATTAGAGACGTCAGTGAACTGGCAAATATGCCCGAAAGCAACTGAGGGAGCGAAAGTATTTGCAGGCTGCATTTACTGATCAAATTAGCCATGATTAGTCTTGACGCACTCCGAAGCCTCATTCCCACAGGGGGTTAACTCCTGCCTTCAGCTCCGCTCGGGCTTTTGTGGGTCACATGAGGGATGTTTGGGTTTGGACCTCGGCAGACGGAGGAGCTGGGGGGGTTGGTGGATATCAAAAGAATTTCATATGATAAAGAAGAGGGGGGTTTCCAACCATAAAGTTACAATGTGGAACATGAAGAAAACGCATCTACTCAGCATCCCCCGTACTGATCAAGAAATAATTCTGAGGATAAGTATAAAGTATAATTACTATTATTATTATTATTATTATTATTATTATTAGTAGTAGTAGTAGTAGTAGTAGCAGTAGTAGTAGCAGTAGTAGTGTTATTAATTTTCAGTACTATAATACTGTCTAGAGCTGTGTAGTGTTTCTCAACGAGGGCGGTACAATTGGTGGACAGTGCTAGAGGGCACTGAGGAAGAGCCCACTGAGAGCGGGGCGCACAACCACAAATAGGGGGCGTCAGTTTGTTACCACAAATTTAAATTAGAGATACACAGTAGAGATGTGATCATGACCGTTCAGCACTGTGAGCTGGCCTATTTCTCAGTCAGAGCCGCCGCCCACCCCACACAATGTTACACACTTGATTAGGGCAACAAGTGCAGAAGTGCCCCATGTTATACCCTTAAATCAAACAAAATAAGAATAGTTTACGCAGACTGCTTGTCACGCAGGTCTACTCGAGAACATGTGCATTCAAAAAAATGTAGTAGGCTACATCTTATCACATGTAATCTAAAAAATGATTGTTAAAGCAACACTCCACCATTTGTGGAAATATGTTCATTTTTCATCTCCCCTCGAGTTAATTAATTGAGCCATAC
>JASCQY010000388.1:18597916-18600416 GCA_030264315.1 Sardinella tawilis
GTTGTGTTGTGTTGTGTTGTGTTGTGTTGTGTTGTGTTGTGCTGTGCTGTGCTGTGCTGTGTTGTGTTGTGTTGTGTGGTGTTGTGTTGTGTCGTGCTGTGTCGAGCTGTGCTGTGTTGTGTTGTGTTGTGTATGCTTTGGCACCAGATGCCACATGACCTCTTGATGTGTCCTAGTTTCGTGTGAAGGTTCTGTTTGGCACCAAGCCCTTGGCTGGGTCATCCATGACCCATTTCATGTACCTGCTTATTTTGGGCCAAGGGACTGACTGCAGGCTTCACATGCGACTTTTAGTGAGAGGTAAGGATGTCAATGACCAGCTGGTACAGAGGAAGTGATTTATATATATAGCACATAGGAAAGCACTGCGTGTAGGATTACTATGACAGAATTGTGCCTTTATTGGCCACTCCTGTTATCTGGCAACACAGTGATGCACAGGCAAAGGAACTTCTGTACCTACAGTATTACACCCCAAATGAACCCTAGTGAGAAATGCTAGTACAGCGTTTGTTGAGGTTAACTGAAACATAATTGATACATCATCAGGATGTAATTCCTGAAGGAAAATGCAATCATTTTGTTATTTTATTATCAATATATCAGATATATTCACAAAAATTCTAATATTTTGTCCCCCTTCCCTCTCAAGGACCCCCTTCTGGCAGCATCATACCATGTTGTGATATGGTGCAATGCAAGCGTACCTATAGGCTACATGAGAGTGGAATTGATAACTGTTTCTATGCCCCTTATCTTGAACTTTACTCGCTCATAGTGTATATGCCTTTATGGGCATTGACCACAGACACAACAATCTCACATGACTCCCCACTCAGTCACCACAAGTCAAGTTGATTTTATTTTGGAAGTTGGATATTTACAGTAACACATTTGACAACATAATTGCTTCCTCTAATGTACATTTTAATAAGGACAGTCAGGACAGTTGGAATCCATGTAGGTTAGATATGCTCTTGATCAAACTCTATGATAGTGTGTCATGATGCCACGGTGTTCTGCATCAAAAGGAATGCATCATTTCAAATGGCATAGAATGTTTTATTCCTCAACGAAATATCAAATGAAACTTTAGATTGAGCCTGCATTTCTGTCTGCTATTAATGATTCCATAATTCATTCAACCTGTATAAAGTCTGTATCCAGACATCAAATGGCAACAAAAAGAGATTGGCTACCTAGAAGGTAGACAACAAGGCACGCTGGGCACCTACTGTAGTCCAACAGACCGTTAGCATGTGTATTGGACGCTAGCACACAAGTAGCTGTGTGTGTAGAATGTTAGTAAACCTCAAGAGGTGCCTAGTCAGCTGATCGGGGGCTTGGGCTTTTCGGTCGGCTGGCTGGAGCTGGCACTTACCACCTGATCCAAGCTTGCTGTGAGGTCGTCAGTTTGAGCTCCAAATTGGACTATGCAGGATGACCTTGGTTACACCTGTATAAGTTATACCCAACCACACACATGCACACAAAACACACATTTACATAGACACACACAGCACAGGTACACACACACACACACAAGTAGAGACACACAGACACACATGAATACAATACCCATTAACATAGACCCCCCCACACACATGTATACAGAACAGACACTCTACTTCATTCGAGAATGCTAGATTCTGATTGGTTAGGAGGAGGTAACTAATACCATATATCGCCCGCTGACGACTGAGCACATCCTAATCGAATTCTAAATCAATACGCTACTTTAGAAAAGTAGAGCCGTAACGTCCAGTGTTGTCATTGCCATAACAACAGGGGCTAATTGTTAGCTAACATGCTAGCTTTTCTAACGTCTGAAATAAACACAGACACTTACCCAAAAAATTATTCATATGTTTTGGTTTACTCTCCATCTGGGTACACCTCATTCGATGCAACATTCATGTCACAAAGCTAAATAAATTGCTTTACCTCCACAGTAGCCTTTCTGACATGGCTCACATATCATACTCACGGCACGGGGACTCACAGGCAGAAAACGGTTTGAAATTAAAAAGCATTTTTGAAATTAAAAAGCATTTTATTGAAGCCTTTGAACGTTTTTAATATGTTGGCAAACGAGAAGTAGAATAAACAGGATATTCACCTCAAGGCCGGGCACTATAGACTTTTAATCGCCCCGTCCGCTAACCGGGTGATAAAAGTCTATAGTGCCCGCCCTTTCGGTGAATATCCCTTACATACAGCACAGCTACACACACACACAGGATCTATAAAAAGTGATGTTTTTGCTTGTATCTCTTGGTGTCTTTGGCATATAGATGTCAAACTTGCTGTAAAGGCATATGGCCACATCTCTGACATTGCCAATAGCGCAACGCATTTGAGCAAGCACACTCCAGCAGTTTCTGCAGGAAATGCAATCTAGTTTAAAGAGAAACTATGCAACATTTTTAGGTTAATATATCAGCGTTGTAGTCACTTTGATGGTTAACTAGTTCATTCTGGGGCGAATGAAGGCTATTTC
>JASCQY010000388.1:18605416-18612202 GCA_030264315.1 Sardinella tawilis
AGCTGTACATGCTGTATGCAGATGGGAATATCCTGTTTGAGGTGTGATTTGTGAAACAGAACTTAAAGGAGAAGTTAACTGAATGGGGCATAGCGAAATTAAACTGAAAGTAAGACACTATGCCCCATTTACTTATTATTCGGTCTATGCTGTGTCAATTTTTTTTTGTTCTTTTTCCTATGAACAGCATTCAGTGACCTTGAACAACAGGGCTATGGATTGATTCACACTGAACTTCTCCTTTAACTCGCTATACTTACTATGTTATCATACAAATCCACAGTCCATAGTAAACAAACTCCAAAGACCAAGACCAGACAGAGGACAGGCACATACTTTATCTTCCTGCTCTTAAAGTTCATACAGGATACAGGACGTCCAGGCCTGTGTTGTGAAGATGCCACTAGAAATGACAAATGTAGATGAGATACAAATGGACTAGACTTCTGCCTTGGCCAATTAAAGGACATATCTGAGAGTCAGGCCTCATAGCTACAGTACAGTCAGGGCTGCATCAAAACCAGCATGATTCTCTGATGTTGTGCCTGTGTACATGTACTGTACGTGAGGCATGGGTTTCTAGGAGTATTGCAGCCGCAGGAGTGACCATGCTGGTCACATGGACTCCATGCTGGAGGAGAGTTCAAGTCTGTGGACAGCATCCTCAGCTGATTCTTTTAGCTCCTAAAGCTACATGCTCTTCTAAACAATTTCCCTCTCCCTTTCCTTTCCTTCTGTATCTCTCTCTTTCTCTCTCTCTCTCTCTCTCTCTTTCTCTCTCTCCCCCCTCACCCTCTCCGTGCCAGACCATGGAATCCCAGCTGTACCGTGGAGTGGGCATGTCTCCCCTGGGGGGCAGCGTGTCGGACGTGGGCCCAAGCGAGCTGCAGGGGGGCATGCTGAGGATGGTGGCGATGGAGGGCGAGGAGCGGCCGGCCGAGACGCGCATCTGCCGGCTCATCGAGCCTCTCAAGGAGAGACGCCGTATCCTGCTGGCCTCCAAGGAGCTGCACCAAGTCAGCCAGGACCTGGAGGATGAGATTGTGAGTGCATGTGGGAAACCGAAAGCCTCGCAGAATTAAACACATGATAGCACTGGATTTCCAATGCTTCACTCATGCTTAAGGCATACATGAACATGTTACGTACTGTACAGTAACAGTACGGTACAGTAAATATTCATTAACATCACATGGTCATGTGTAATGACACTGGAATGAAAGCTTATACTGTATAGGCCTATATATACCGGTATATATACATACATATATATATGTATATATATATATTTTTTTTTTTTGAACTCACGTTATTTCTCAGCACTAGTGCTGGTGTGTGTGCTGGTGTGTGAGTTGTGTGTATGATGGGCGTTGTGTGTAGCTGTATATGAGTTGTGTGTGTGATGGGTGTTATACTGTATGTGTAGCTGTGTGTGATGGTGCTAATGTGTATCCGACTGTGTGTGAGATATGTGTGTGTGATGGTGTTGTGCATAGCCGTGTGTGAGTTGTGAGTGAGATGGTGATGGTGTGTAACCGTGTGTGAGTTGTGTGTGTGTGTGTGTGACGGTGTTGTGCGTAGTCGTGTGTGTTATGGTGCTAGTGTGTAGGCGTGTGTTAGTTTTGTGTGTGTGTGACGATGTTGTGTGGTCCTGCAGGTGTGGATCCAGGAGAGACTCCCTCTGGCATCCTCCAAGGAATACGGAAGCAACCTGCAGAGTGTGCAACAGCTGATTAAGACAAATGAGGTGCAGCTTCCCCTAATGCTACACACAACCCACTCAGATGGGCTTAAAATACTGCATGTGTAGTGAAAAGAAAGATTTAGGACATTAATGTGTTGAGTCCTGTTTACTTTAAGGACGCATAGGCTAATAACCCTCAGGCTTACCTTTCAAACCCTCTCCGAAAACACAGCAGGAATTGACCAAGCTAGCTAGTTAGCTAAATATGGGTTTGTGGAAAATGTTTAGCACTGTTATATGCTGTGATAGATAGATTAACATGAAGACACTTAGCCCTCATCTGAAACTGCATTATACATCACAACCAGCCTTTGTCGCTGTGGCAACCAAGGGGCAAGAGTCTAGAGAGTGCACAAGCTAAGCTAATTTACAGTGCAGGCAGGGCACAATCAAGCATAAATTGTTTGAGGAGATAGTAGAGTGAGTGACTTGTGATTATCATTTTTCTTAGAGAAATCTCTTGTAGTATGTGGGCTGGTATGCTCCTACAATGCCCTCTGACTCGACATGTACTATTGTGAATATCGCATTAGCAAAATGGTTTTGTCTGGAGGCCTGCATCTATAGGGCTATTTCACACAGCCCAACTCAGTGTAAAGTGACTTCCTGTGGTGCTAATGATAGCCAATAAGATTCTGAATCAGTGTACCAGATTTAATAACACCTGTGCATACCCTGTGACTTTTTGGGAAAATGACTGCTGTGAAATAGGCCTATTCCCTGCTGTAATGTTATGTGTATTATTGTGCTCAGAACTATTGCTTAGCTGACAATGAGGTTTTTGATTGGCCGGGAGCAGATGCTACAGTTGGAGCTGCAGAGTCGGAGAGAGCGATTGGAGGAGGTCCTGGAGAGGGCGGGAGCAGTGGCAGCACTACGCACCCCCGAGTCAGACCTGGTTCGGGAAGGGGCGGAGCATGCACGACAACTGTGGGAGGTGCTACTGGTGGAGGCGGAGCGTCGCACAGTCATGCTGGATGCTGTGTTCCATGCCCAGCAGTACTACACGCAAGCAGCCAAGGCTGAGTCCTGGCTCAGCGGACAGAAGCTCCAAGTCATTAACGAGGAGAGAGGCACGGTATGGAGCCTTCATCTGTAGAACACAACACTCAAAGATCAGACCTGATCATACTCACTTGTATATCACAAGAAGAAACAGACATCCTGAGTTTTTGGTGGACAAGTATTTCAGTGTATTGGGATTCTAAAGTTTATGCATTCAGTTGAAAAACTTCGAACCATAACATCCTCATTGTCATATTTACATTTCCTACACACCTTTTATAGCGACTTTGAGCCATTATTCCACAGCAGAGTCAGCACAACATACTGTAGAAAACGTGCAGTTTGTCGTCTCAGGGAGATGAAATCATCCCACTGCTCCTCTGGCGCCCCACCAAAGCCCAGGCACATAGCCTAGCCTAGCCTAGCCTAGCGGACCGTATAGAGGACAGAGCCGTGCCATCATCAACAGATGGCCCACAATATTTCTGCCATTAGGCCCCGTGTGTTTGCAGCGGGTGTGGGTTTAGCTGAATGGCAGGATGAGGTGTAGCAAGCAGAGGGAGGTTGCTGAAGGATTCAAGTTGTCCGATGGGGCCAGGATTCAATAGGTGCCTATTGAGACCTCTGGTGAGCCACACCCTGCCATTTAGTGAACAGCACAGGCAGCCTTTATTGCGGCTTGTTTGGTTAGCGTTAGAGCTTTTTTGGGTGGTAGCTGAGTAGAGCTGTCTATGTTCCCCAGGTCCTATGTTCCCCTCTTTCCTATGTTCCATAACCATAAACTTACAGTAACCCTAACCCTAACCAGAGTGGGGAACATAGGACCCGGGGAACATAGGGGTGACTATTAGAAGGGTCCATGCATTGTCTCACACTTTCTGTGACAATGTTACTGGTACACTTGTGTTTACCGTTTGTTATTGTTTATGACATGGTTATTATATGTTTAATTGACAGAGGCCTCACCAGCTTTTTCATGATTGTGTGTGTGTGTGTGTGCGTATGTGTGTGTATGTGTGTGTATGTGTATGTGTGCACCTGGCAGGACGAGTCGAGTACCCTAAAGCTCCTGAAGGAGCAGCTGGCTCTGGAGCAGACTGTGGAGAACTACGCTGAGACTGTCAGCTTCCTGTCCCAACAGTGCCGCAGGATGCTGGAGCTCGGACACCCAGACAGGTACAGTAGAGTTGGTTATGTTTTGGCTATATTTCCCACATTCACAAAACTGCCAAATGTATTACAGTTATTTACAGTTCCCCATATCTCTCTCTCTCTCTCTCTCTCAAATTCAAATTCAAGTGAGCTTTATTGGCATGACTCAGACAAAAAGTGTTGCCAAAGCTGACAAATGACAATAAAACCAGATACAATATCTGTTTTTGAAAAAGCAAACAAAGAAATGATATCAAATCAAATTATAAAGGAAACATATAACCTTAAACTGAAGTTAAGATAGCATGCTAGCTGAAGGAAAGAAAACTTAAAATTGTAATATTAGTAGGCTAGTAATTTTCATAAATGAAATTTCTCTCTCTCTCTCTCTCTCTCTCTCTCTCTCTCTCTCTCTCTCTCTCTCTCTCTCCCTTTCTCTCTCTCTCAAATTCAAAGGATTTTTATTACAAGCATTATTAGCATGGCCGTAAATGTTATACAGTATTACCAAAGCATTGCCTCTCTCCGTCTGTCTGTCTTTCTCTCCTTCATCCTCCTCTCTGTCTTTCTTTCTCTCTCTCTCTCTCTCTCTGTCTCTCCTCTCTCTTCTTCTGTCTCTCCCATATCTCCCTCAGTGAGCAGATCACCAGGCAGCAGTCCCACATCGACCGGCTGTATGTGTCGCTCAAGGACCTGGTGGAGCAGCGCAAGACCAAGCTGGAGCAGCAGTACTGGCTGTACCAGCTCAAGCGTGAGGTGGAGGGCCTGGAGAAGTGGATAGCCGAGCGCGAGGCGGTGGCCAGCTCCACGGAGATGGGACAGGACCTGGAGCATGTCACGGTCAGTGAGCTTCGGAGCCTCACGGCAGGCCCGGGCCTCTCAGGCGGCTCAGGGTTGGAAAATACTAGTTTCATAACTTGGCTGGAGACTGGGTTCCATATGAGTGCAGAGCATACTCTTAAAATGCCAGCCTTGGAAGCCTAGCTGAGCAGATACTGGGTGGGGCATTGGGCGAAGGGATTCTTTCTGTTCAGCCTTTGCAAACAATCCATAGACCAACGTACACATTTTCATTCGGCACAGACATAGATATACCTCAGAGATCTTAGTAAGTTTTTTTTTTTTCCTTTTCCTGTTTCTGGAATCTTCTCTGTCTCACAGGCTCTGCAGGACAAGTTTACCAAATTCACCACAGAGACGCGCACGGCCGGCCAGAGGCAGATGGAGTCTGTCAACAAGATGGTGAACGAGATGATCGACTGCGGCCATGCAGATGCCGCCACCATCGCCGAGTGGAAGGACGGCCTGAACGAATCGTGGGCCGACCTCCAGGAGCTGATGGAGACGAGGAGTCAGATGCTCGCCGCGTCCCATCAGCTACACAAGTTCTTCACCGACTGCCAGGAGGTAAGAGCGTCAGCGAGCCCCTTTCACAGCACAAAAACCCACTACTATATGTGCCTTTATGCATCTGTTAATCTTTGCCTGTGTGTATGTGTTCAGTTGAGTCTGCGTTTGTGTTTCATGTGTCATGTATGGGCTTAAATGTCTTTTTACATTAGACTTTTCGTGTGTGTTGTGAGTGTATATACTGTATGTGTGTGTGTAACATCATAGCTGACATCAGTAATTTAGCGTGGCGTCTGACCAACCCTGCCTGGCCACGGCTTGTGTGTTGTGTTCAGGTGTTGGTTCAGATCGAGGGGAAGATGCGTCAGCTCCCTGAGGTACGCTCCTGTCAGGTGAGCACCGCCAACCCCGGCACGCTGCAGAGGCTCATCCACTCCTTTGAGCACTCGCTCCAGCTCCTGGTGGCTCAGGTGAGAGGATACACACATACTTGTACAAATGCAGTCAAATAGAGATGAACTGTATCTAGACAAGATTTCAGGTTCTAGTTCCATAGCTGGACAAAACAATGCTTGAACATTCTATTTTGGTCCCGAACTACTTCCTGTTACATTAACATAACATATGGAATGTTAAACAGGAAGTTCTAGGGGACCAGCAATGGAACTAGAACCTGAAACGGTCTCTAGACAAGATTTCAGGTTCTAGTTCCATAGCTGGACAAAACAATGCTTGAACATTCTATTTTGGTCCCCAACTACTCTCTGTTACCGTACATTGACATAACATGAATGTTAAACAGGAATTCCTGGGGGACCAGCTATAGAATATAGAATATAGAATATATATATAGAATATACTGTAGAATATATACGGTCTATATGACATTTTATACTCAGCTACACAAACAATATTTGAAGGTGATAGAAAATATCATGTGACCCTAAAAGAGGAGGTGTGTTGCAGTTGAGATGAAGGTCATTCTTTAGCCTATCTGCCTGACCTTTGACCTATGATGCCACAGGTGCGGCAGCTACAGGAAAACGCTGCGCAGCTAAGGGCCATCTATGCTGGGGAGAAGGCCGACGCTATCCTGGCCCGCGAACAGGAAGTGATGCAAGCCTGGAGGGAGCTGCTGGTGTCCTGCGAGGGCAGCCGTGTGCAGGTCACCACGGTAACAGACAAGGTGCAGTTCTTTGCCCTGGTGCGCGAGCTTAGCATGTGGACCGATGGCATTATGGGACAGATTGGACCCCATCCAGACAGTGCCAGGTAGGACCCCATATACACACACACATTCGTGTACACACACTCACACGCACAAACACGCTTAAGTTCACATTGTAGTGTACTGTTGAAAGATGATGGAAGTCAAATGATTTAGCATTTTTAAAAGACAGACTAGACACAGAATTGTTACAGCTTTAGATTGTTAATGAATCTCAAAATGAATGTAATATGCTAGCCTAGCACGCCATCCTATGTTCTCCACCAAAAGATTTTGGCTCCGCACATAGTCTAGCCAAAGCAGCCCA
>JASCQY010000388.1:18706213-18716213 GCA_030264315.1 Sardinella tawilis
TCTGTCTATCTATCTATCTATCTATCTATCTATCTATCTATCTATCTATCTATCTATCTATCTATCTGTCTATCTATTTGTGTCTGTCTGTCTCTAAGCTGCTTGCCTGTCTGTCTGTCTGTATGTATGTCTGTCTGTCATCTTCTATAACCTTGAACTCAGCACTGAACTAGTGTCTAATTATTCCTGCTCACGCCTTCTTACGCAGCCCAAGTGAGTGAAGCTGGCGGAGGAAAGAAACATTGGTTAAGCAAATTGGTATTTAACTGGAAACTTGCTGGCCTCCGAACGCTGCATAATTCATGGCCGATACAAGAAAGTGGTGCTCTCCGGCCCGGCGGCTCTCCATCCTAAACCCGGGCGGACAGGGGCATCTCCGCGGGGGGAACAGTTCAAGAAATATAGGACAAGGAGGTGCATTCTGCGGAGAGTGAATCCCTGACGTAGGGCTACACTATCACAACACCAACACCCGACGCTCGCTCTTTTGCAGCGCCCCGATCGCAGGATTGAGTTGAGTGGGGATGTTTTGAGAGGTCTGTTTGTGCTAAATAACAAACTGTGACACTGTAGTGGAAAACGAGTCATTCACGTTGTTGAATCATGAGTATCACAAATGGGCTAATCGGAAAAATCACAATTTTAAAGACCTACTCAGAAGGATGTACGATTCTGTTTACATAATATTATTTTTTGCTATCAATTAATATACTGATTCCAGAGCATCACATATGCATTACCTCTGACATGCTTCCAAGAAAATAACTGCTGTCAGTGTTTTAATGTAATTAAATTTGCACTTCACCTAAACGAATGTGTTTAGTTGGTGTCCGGCTGTAAACGAGATTTTATGTTATAGCCTACCAAGATTTCGTACTGTAGCATATCTCGTCAGTAGAAAATAAATTATGCATGTGACATGATTAGAGGCTCATGGACATTTTCATTGAACATATTTTTTAGTATTAAATATGAGTTGTTCATATTATCCTTTTGGACTGAAGAATCTTCGGAGCAATAGGACCAATGCTAGACACATTCCAATAGCCTGGGCTGAACTCTTCGTCCTTCTCTTTGTAATCGGAAGAATGTTTTGTTTTTTGTCTTCCCTGTGTCCTCCCAGGACCCAGAATCTACATCTCATATTTAAATGTACGAGCTTTACTGGGCAAAAGCTTGGTTTGGTTGACACGTTGCCCTATCCTGTGTGCAAATTCATGCATGTAGCCCAAAAGTACATGGGCTACTGACTGCCATATTATTAACGAGTTGCTGATGGATCATTTTTGCATCAACTGTGCCATGACAAAATGATTAAGCCAAGACAGCATTTATTAGCCTACTTAATAATTTTGCCCAGTATCTTAACCAGTTAGATTTTGAATGGTGGACAAAACACATTAGGGTAGGCTAAATAAGTAGGTCTACTACAATTCGTTATGAGAAAGATATTAAGCCTATACCATATATTGTTTATAACAAAGTGAAGTTAGCTAGCCTATAAGTAGGCCTATTTTTTCCCCAAATGGATGTAGCCTACATAATCATTATTGAAGTCATTTCCTATAGACTTCGGAATGCATTAAATTAAACCAATAACCCACTTGTAGTTTTATCGTTTCCCAATTTTGCACGATGGCCATTTCTAGTTGATATTTTGAATTATTATTAGGTTCTTTCTTTTTTTTTTTTGCGTTTGCGAGACCGTGGCACTACATCCCAGAGGAGCTGTCCATGGTGCTGAACGCCTTTGCGGTCTATAGGCTATAATAGTATTATTAATATAATAATAATAACAATAATAACAGCAACAATAATAATAATAATAATCACAATAATCATTAACAATTATTAAACAATAATAATAATAACAATAATAATAATAATAACAATAACAGGAGGTGTTATTTGATTTTATTTACTATTGCTAACATTTATTTCTTGATTTCTTACTACAGGCCTGAAGCCTCATGTAGCCGTCAATGTCAAGTTTATGATCAAAGTTGTTGTGATAAAATATGTTATCTTTCGGTCTGGGGTGGGCCATTTCAGTTTTAGTCCCACTGCGCTCTCTCTCTCTCTCTCTCTCTCTCTCTCTCTCTCTCTCTCTCTCTCTCTCTCTCTCTCTCTCTCTCTCTCTCTCTCTTCCGCCAGCTAACTGCTCTGCAGCGTGTCTCAGGAACAAGCTCTCCAGTGTGGGGAAACATCCTACTCCGGAGAAGCTTGGAATCCATCGGCATTAAATAATTATGCTTCCCACGCCTTAACTCTTGAGCACCTAGTCATGCAGGCGGTCGAATTTTAGAGCAGTCTCTTGAAAATGTGCATCACAGGTCGCTGAACATGGAACTGAAATCTGATTGGCTGTGGGAATAGGTATTTCTTTTGTCTAGTATGAATACTTTTTGCATCCTTTCTCTGGGAGGACCACACAGGCAACAAACATAAACACTGATAACACAGATTTCTACTAAGAATGCCCTTTATGCGTTTACAATGTTGTTGATCACTTTCTTGGATGTCTTGAATAATGTTACAACCCATTCATATCTAACAAACACGTTGGGGAGGTGTATTTGTAAGAGCATGCATAGAGAAGTATTATAGGTCTACCTTTTCAAATACTCGCGTTAGGTCCACTTTTCAACAAGGTAAAACATAGGCCTCCATAGTTAAAGCCATAGTCAATTATTTGTATTAGACGAATACAGTCATTTTTAGAATAAAGACACTTTTTCAGTTATATGAATCCAAGCTTCTACTGTCAAAATATTTTAAATATTTACAACGATCATATTTAACCCTTCCCTTGCGCCAAAGGAGGATCTGTTAAGTCACCGAGGTCAAAAGTGTCTGTATGCAATAACCTCCCCAGCGCACCCGAACTCAAAAAAGTCAAATGCATATGTTCATACATTTCATTCATTATTTGCCCAGAGCATCTGCATTTGAGGACATTGTTTGGCAGTTTCACATACGCACAACCATACAACTACGGAAATGAGGACATCTCTGCTGCGTCAGAGATAAGACATTTATTTAGAATGATTATTATTATTATGACAATTATTCTGCTAATCCAGTCATAATTTTATTTCTGCAGTAGTCTTCAATTATAAGTAAGCCTGTGATGTGCCGCAGCGTTCTAAGCTATCAGTTTGTGGGCCTAACTCCTCAGTGGCCATAAGTTACTTTTCCCCTCCCAAAGTTAGTAATTCTTAGTCGGTCATTAATTTTCCTGGTAGGCTATACAACATGTGTCTTCCAATAGGCCTATTGTATACCAGGCAGAAACATTCCGTCAGATAATTCGATGATTTTTGGACATTATTGCATTTCTTGTTAGAAGTCGCGGCCTTCCTTTCACTGCCAAGCCTAATGAATGAAAGTAGCGAGGATTGAAGTGGTTCAAATTCGAAAATCTTTAATTTATTGTCGTGTGCCTGAAATTACTCTATAAATGCAGTGTTTTGTAATTTAATTAAACATTACATCTTGTGAAACCATCATGGCATGGGCCCAATGAAAATGTAATAGTATCATTCAAAAAAATAATAATTTCAGTTAAAATATCTTTCTCCATTGTAGAATGTGAAATGAATAGGGAAATAAATAGCCTATTAGGCCTACTGCGTATGCAGGATTTACTGTAAGTAGCCTAGCCTAAAGAATGGCAATGACTTGTGTTGCATAACTACACATCTGTCGGTGTCAGAAGATTTATAAGACTTTTGATGTGATGCCTCCCCTTGCTGATCATTAGCGCCCGATTAGTAACACAATGCGTCTAATTATGATCCATGTATTAATTACTGGCGAATATGCATACTTTTCTTCCTATGCGCTCACGGGACAGGTCAAATTATGTCCATTTGTTTTTGGTTTTTATTCATTTATTATTTTTGCGTTATTATCTGTTATCCAATGACCTATCAAACACTACAAAGACATCCTCTTGTTCACCGCGTCAACATCAAATTAATCCGGACTGAGCGGCACCTTTATCCTTTGAAGCCTATCAGCGCTGATGGTAGCGTAGCCCTCCCGCAGTTGGTTTCCGTCCTTGTAACACGGCAGGCAAAACCCTACTGGCTTGTCTCGTTTTGTGAATGTCTGTCTGACGAGGTGTGAGTTAGAAGGCTGTGGCCTATAAGGCGGTTTATAGATTAATGTGCTCGATAAATATTACATTGTCGGGATTTGAAAACTTCCAATAGCGGTGACGAGCTGAAGCTAGCCGTTACTTGCGTTGAACCAATGAGGAAAGGGGAATGATAAGTCTGTTTACCTGCACGTCAAGTCTAAAGAAAGCAAAAAGGAAACATGAAAACAACAAACAGTCCATTCCGACTCGAACCATGCGCGAAGCAGGTCGGGTAGTGCTGCAGTGACTGAGAGAGAGAGAGAGAAAGAGAGAGAGACCTAGTAATGTAACAGAGAGCATACTCTCCAAGGTCCCAGAGCTGAGCTGCACTCAAGACTCCGGCTTCATTAAAATTTCATATGCAGCGCTTGGCCAAGGTCTATTTATGAAAATGCGCTTTCCGCTTCATGGAAAACACAAGTCGGTGCGGAACCGTGGGGAGGAATGTAGATCTTAACGGTAGAATTATATACAGTTATACGTCGGTAAAGTTCTTGCTTTCCACGTGCACCCTATTACAATAAAGTCGCCAAGCGCCACACGCTGAGACTGCCTATCCGCGTTTGACGTCTATATGCTCTTTCCTTCCCCATAACGAATGAATTATGGAGATGGTTAAGAGAAAGCTATGCAAATGGTCAAAGTGAAAGCCCATGGAAGCAATTTTTCCCGTGCTCCCACTCATCGGCCCCACGTAGGCTACTCTATGTACAATTTGGCAGGCGAGTTACTGATTACATACTAGGCTAGTAAATAGGCTATACTTACTGTTTGTGTCGAAGACGCACATTGCCACGTTTTACTGAATTATAGGCTACTAGCCTACTTTTAATATGGATCCCTTATGTGAGCGTCTTTCAGATTTGCACATATATGCAACCTCTGTGTAGCCTACGTCCCAGTAGGCTACTCGACTTTTTGGATGGCACAGTGGGTTTACATAGATGCATAGATGCATCGTATGATCCAACAGTCCATCAGCTTTTGTGGGATAAAAACTCGACATTTTGAATCATTTGGGTAGCTGGTTGCTTGTTTAGATTTTACAGTCGGCTGATGGCACAAAAGAAACGCTTGGCCTGGTGCATGTAAATTATTTAAGGCAAACAATTAACAAGGACTGTCGTGGGGCCACGTATTTATTCACGCATCCACGACTCTGAATTGCACCCGGAAGCGCATGCACAGTGAGGTGCGGCCATCACAACATATAGTTTGCTATATAAAATTCGATGTGGAACATTTGAACTCAATGGTGACATTAACGCCTATAGGCCTACTAGTTTTAGTGTAGACTTTTCAGAACACAGTGAAGATATCGTATGATATAAACTTGTTAAAAAGATTGAATAACTTGATATTTGGATAGATACTACTGTAATTGCGCACAGCACAGATTCTGAAAGGCTTAAACACAGCCTAAACACGGAAATAAAAACCTGTAACTTTTTAAGTATTTGATATTATTATTATTATTAGTATTATTATTATTATTATTGTTGTTGTTATTATTTATTATTATTATTATTATTATTGTTATTATTATTATTATTATAGTTGTTGTTTTGTTGTTGATAGATGGTAGAGAGAAAGAGACAGAGAGAGAGAAAGATATTATTTTGCTGTCACAGTCTAATCCTGTTCACTGCTAAAGAAAGTCTGATGAGGAAGGCCATTGTAGATTTTTTTTGCCACGTTTTAGTTCTTATTGGATGCATTGGGTTACCATCTCTAAGGAGTAGGCGACCCAAGCCTCTGTTGTCCAACATGGACTCATTCGTTCAACAAGGGCGTATCATCTTAACAAACACATTCAAAAATCAATAGTATCATAACAGCTCATATTTATTATTCATTAATAACGGGTTAAAGCCCCAAAACCACCTGCTAAAAACCAGACAAAACTGTAAATGCATGAGGAAAATTTGGAGACGCTGGCTATTGAAATTATCTGAAAATATTTAATAGGCCTACTTTAGTGGATTAGTAGGCCTAGCTATCTTACGAAACACACTGGAAAACATTCACGCGCTAGACTACAATATAGATACAGGCTATTTATTGGCTTGTCAGTTAGTTAGAAGATTGTTCCCATGGAAATAATCATGACCATCTGGTAACTGGTCTATATTTTGGGAATATAGTTTGTTCTGTAATAGCCTATTTGTGATACCATAGGCCTAGCCTACCTTTTAAACAAACGCTTTTCTATACAGTCGTCATAGGAGGGCAACAGGCAGCCGATCTTTTCCACAAATACTCACATATAGGCTTATAGGCTTATAGGTTTATTTTGTACCATTTTGTCCTAACCAATTCACTGAGGTCAACATTTGACGAACTTTTACAGCGACCATAGATTGTAGGCGTACTGCAGGCTATACGCTTGTATTGATAGCTTTACACAGTCCCTTGTTAAATGACAGTGAGGTTTTCAAATGAATGATAGCAGAAAATGAGGTAAAACGTGCAGGGTTTATTTTTAAGTTTCTGTCGCTTACACAGACACATAAAAGCACACTGTCACAAATGAAATATATGTTGCATTAAAAAATAAGATTAAATCAAATAAATAAGCAAAAATAGAAACCAGTTAAATTAATCATAAATAGCCTGACACAAATTTCTTCTCAACAATATCTACAAAGTGCAATGAATACTTTTCTTGTTGTTGTTGTAGTAATAATAATAATAATAATAATAATAATAATAATAATAATAATAATCAGCAAACAAAAATGACTTCTTAAGTGGGAACATGGGGAATTATTACATATTTTTCTTCTAATTAATTTGATTGTCAAAGCATTGTTGCAGTGAAATTCGTTGAGACATACAACATTTACATATCTGTTGTCTAATTAGAACATGACTTGGTGAAAAGAAAAAAGAAGAAAAAAAACACTCCTATTTTTCCTAGCTCAAAGAAATAACCAATAATGTGCCACGACGAATGTGATGAGGTAGACACAGAACATATACTGTGTGTAGTATCCTTGTGTACGTGCGTTTGGTTGTGTATGTTCTCTTATTGCAATGCATTCAAATGGAGAAACTTTCTATTTTTAAACTAGAAAACGCACACATGACGCTCTATACGAGAAACCGTGCAATGGAATACACTTGGGCCCTCATATCAACGAGAGCGAATCTTTCTTCTGAAACACATACAGTAACATTGAGATTTTTAAGCTTCGGTATTTTCTGCACATTTGTTTTAAAAAGAAACAAAATTGAAACGCTCTTCACGCACAGAGGTGCAATATATTCACAAATATTTACATTGATAAATATAAAAGAGTTTATTTGACCTAAGAGAATAATCACTCTTTTCGATTTTTTTTTCTCGATTCCCCATTTTGTACAGAATTCGCCATGTATCAGTCGGGTTCTTTCTGGTCCACCTCCGAACGCACGGTCGTGTCAACTCTGTCATGATGGTGATGATGTAGAAATGCTGATAGTCTATAATTTACTCATAAAACATTGGCCTAGTATAGACGTCTCGAACATTTGGGACGCTGATGTCAGACCTCATCCCGGGAAGTGAGAACACAACAGTTGCGTGAAGCCTGGAGTCTCCAGCCACTTTATGCCCAATTTGTCTGAAATGGTGTGGCCTAATGTGTGGCTGAAAACTTCATCCGTTTCTGCTTCTGCCTCTGATTGCAAAACCACACCCGTACGACATTCTTTTTTAGGTCAAGTTTCTCAGCTATCGCCGCAATCTTCTCGGACGAGGGCCGGGGCTGCACCGCGAAGTACGCCTCCAGCGAGCGCTTCTCGGGGGCAGCGATGGACGTGCGTTTTCTCTTTTTGTCGCCTCCGTTAAAGATCTCCGGCTTTGACATTTTCTCCCTCTGAGCTCGCTCGGCCTCCTCCAGCCACGCTTCAAGGATGGGCTTGAGGGCAACCATGTTGTTGTGCGACAAGGTGAGCGACTCGAACCGACAAATCGTGCTCTGGCTCAGGCAGCCCACCCCGGGGATTTTAAGGTTCGCCAAGGCTGACCCGACGTCTGCCTGAGTGACTCCGAGCTTGATCCGCCGCTGCTTAAATCGCTCAGCGAACGACTCCAGCTCCCTGGGGTCGGGCTCCGAATCTCCGCTGTTGCATATGGAGTTGTGCGAGCTCAGGCTGTGCGGGTGCATGTTCATGCTCTGCGGGTGGTGGTGCTGCATGTGGTTGATGGCGGACATGTGAGAGTGTGGGTGTGAGGCCGTGGAGCACACGTCGGAGCCTGGCATGCCGCCTAGAGAGATGCCCGGGGTCAAATGATCCAGAAGGTCGCCCTCCAGGCCTTGCGTCGGTTGATGGTGGGGATGGTGGTGGTGCGAAGCCAGGACCGATGGGTGGTGTAGATGGGCCGACGAGGATGTAGGCGTGCAGGTCATGCTTGTCATGGTTGTCATAGTGTGGTAGGTGGCGTCCGGCTTGAATGGATGGCTTTTTTGGGCGATGTCCACCGCCGCCAACGCTTCTGCCCTCTGGAGTAAAGTTTCATCGAAGCCGGCGAAAATGTTTCCCTGCAACTTTGTCACAAAATATACAGAGTAAATTAGTAACTGGCTGAGATGAATTACTTTCATTATGAAGAAAATATGTATTCGTAAAATTAAAACAAAAGCAACTTCTGTTTAGTTTGGCGACTATGCGCACCAACTGACTACACAGGTAAGCTACTTTATTTTGGGTTGTTAGATTTCCCTTGCCAGTGTACATACTAGAAATGCAAATGTTTTATTTATTCATTTTAAACTATGCGTTTTCATATTTTATGAGGTCATGGGCCATTTGTCATGTTATGTCATAAGACTTTGGTGCTCAGACAAGGATACAATTGAGAAACTCTCGAACTCTCCATCAGTTACAAACCACGCACTGTTTTGTATGTTAAATTGTGTCATAGAAATGCCAGTTTGGATAGCAACTTACCGAAGGAGTTGGTAAACATGCCCGTCTGATGGCCTCCGAACTGGAATGAAGCGGCGTATACTTCGGCTCATGTAATATCGGATGCATACTAAAAGGTTGTTTGCTATTCATTGACATCATGATTGCAGAAGTAAGAGAAGGTCGTTTCTCGTCTTCGTCGGTGGCCTCCGTTTTGGTGGGTAAACGCAAACACACTTTTCACCAAACTAAGGTTGGTTATAGTTTGTTGTTAAGAAATGGAGTAGTTCACCTGCCAAGCGAACCTTCCCGTCCGTGCAGAGTCTGACTGACGGCAGACTGTCTTTGGTGCTGACGGTGAGCTTACAATCACCTATAATATATTACTGCTCCCCTGCTCCCGCCCACAATCAAGAGCTAGACCCTCCCCTCACCAAATGCAATTGTTCCACTGCCACAAGAAATGAGATGCAAGCGCCCACCCCGCAGGACGACCAGCCCCGCCCCCAGCCCTGAGCATCTCGGAAGAGCAGTCTTGCTGCGTGCAGGAGGATACTATCCTCGCCGAGAGCTCGGCTCCTATTGGCGCAGCAATGTTGTCCTTTCGTGCGGGGATGCTTTCAATAGCCCCCGCCCGACCAGGCGGTGCCGAGAGACAAGTAGTTTGTACAGACGAGTGCGATCTGTTTTCTGATATATTAACCATTATATAAAATACGCAAAATATGGAAATTATTACAATTAGAATTCCAGAGTCATTTCAAGTTTTTGAGCTTCATATGTTCCTTAGAAAGGACGCAGTGGGTTAGAAGTTTCTGACTTTGCCATCTAAAGTCCTATAAGTCAAGTGACGGCTGTCTGCGAAGCATACTCAACAATTTAATCCATGAATTAGTAATTGGTCATTTACTTTGTGGTGTATACCACAGTATGGATTCCCAATTAGAGAATGAACTGTTCAAA
>JASCQY010000388.1:18748132-18758624 GCA_030264315.1 Sardinella tawilis
TGTGTGTGTGTGTGTGTGTGTGTGTGTGTGTGTGTGTGTGTGCGTGTGTGTGTGTGTGTGTGTGTGTGTGTGCGTGTATGTGTGTGTGCGTGTGTGTGTGTGTGTGTGTGTATGTGCATGTGTGTTTGTGTGTGTGTGTGTGTGTGTGTGTGTATGTGTGCATGTGTGTTTGTGTGTGTGTGTGTGTGTATGACAGACTTCACAATTGTGCCATTAAGCCGAAAAATCCCACAGCTTTGAGATGACTACATTGCTCTGAAGAATTCATCTTTCCCAAGCTTTCCTTTACTTCTTTGCAATGCAAAACATGTAAATGTGTGCTATGAATCAGTCCTGCTTCAATTGAACATACAGCCTAAGCTACTGGACAAAATGGAGTTTCCTTCAGTTTATCAGTTAAATGTTATTTGGTATAACTGGAAAACTGTCCAATGTAAAACTCATCAGTGACCTAAATGAGACTGTCTCATCTATCTCATCTAAATAAAAAAAAGAAAGAAAACAAGCTAAGCCCAGTCGAAACTTGCTGACCAGAAACCAACCTGCAGGCTAGCAAACAACATACAAAAGAGGATCCATCCCTGTTGGATTTTATTCAGATACTAGTACAGCAGTTAATATATGCAACAATATATCTACTGGCTCGTGCTTGAATAGCTATTTCACATGTGATAGCAGCTAAAGCTGTGAGCAACCTTCTGTCCTCTAAGAACCACTGGATATTTCTGTATTTTCAGAGTATGTCTCTGTAAACTCTGCCCTCCATGAGAGAGTGAAGTGAAGTATCTTCTTCTCTGAGAATAGGTCTCTGCATGTGCTTGCTCACGTCATGTTCTGTGATTGTGCAAGCCTCTCAGGAGCACTGTGCGTTGCTTTGATAGCGCAGATTACCTACAGCCCCAGGGCACCAATGTCCCACAATAGAGGATCATATTTGATCTCAACAGCACACATTCTCTCTTTCCAACAAAGATTTTTAGCCTTTAGATAACTGTATGTTGTACTTTGTTGAATTTGTGACATCTCAAAGCTTAGTTCTTCTTCTTCTTCTTCTTCTGCTTCTTCTTATTATTATTGTTGTATTTATTTGTATTTTATTATTTATTTGTTTGTACATTTCTTTCCTTTGTCAGATGTTGCATGGTATTAACTATAACATTTTAGCTATAAATAAAGCAATGTCTAAAGGATGAAATGTACAGTATAAGGTCAGTATTCAAGTAGACCTAAAACTGAAAAGTAATGCACACGTCGATTTCTACTTTCCCCTTCAACAGGTGAGACCCACCTACCTAACAGGTAATTGGGTGGGAACTGCCCTCCTGGTTTTGATTGGCTACTACGCCAATCACTCAAGCGTGTTCATTTGCATAATAGCCTACTTCTCAGGTAAAGCACACTGATTGACAGAATTGCGAGTGTCGTACACCTAAGTCGGACGTGTAAGTGACAGAATTGGAAGAAAGGTGGTTTATATCTATTTACTTTCATTGACAAGGAGTAAACTCGCAAGTTACCTGTGTCCTTATAAATGGCGAGTATAGGACTGGCCGCAAATGCCCCGAACACCGAAGAAAGGGTCGTCTTTACACAACTGAAACCAGTGAGGATGTCCAGCAATGGAGAGACGGCTGAGGATTCGTCCGTCTTTGAGGAAATCAAACCAGGGGTGAGAGTAACTGAAAGCTCTGTGGAAATGGCCCAGGTATGCGTGGGTTTACAGCCAGGACCAGTCTTTGTGTAGCTGTTCGAAAGTCCCTCTGTAGGTTCAACCGTCGACCTAATCTTAAACGATTTACTTTTTACTTTTTGTGCCAGAATTAGACCGTTGTCGTTTTATTGATAGGTCTACGATAGAGGAATACGTTATGTAGGCCACTTATGTTACAGACTTTGTAGCCTATAGCCTACAACTGTATCTCACAAATAAGAAAATGCCGTAGTAGTAGTAGTAGTAATAATAATAATAATAATAATAATAATAATAGGCCTAATACACAATCATAATCATAATAGTATTTATTGTATTATTGCGCACTTTGAATAGCCTATCCCACCATCAAGTTACGCTTGGATTAATATGCAATCTCTCAACATGAGAAAGTCACACATTACCACCATTACCGGCCTACTTTACAGGCTGCTGTGGTATGGTCATTGTAAAGACAGTGCACGCTTCCCAAATTTCACACAGAACAGATGTTCTGTTCACACAGAACCCATGTCCTCCTACTTGGACCATAGCTTTATTGAATATGGGCCCGAGGTGTTGGGCTAAATAAAATGACACAGTTCATCTAAATAAGGCCTGTTATGTTATGTGACACAGCAATAGGCTACATTTGGTCGCAATCAGCAAGATACTGTGCGAATGATGAGGGCAGAATGCACGAACTACTGTAAGTAAAGTGCCTTAAGGATCTCCGCATTGTCTGGCAATGCTTTGACAACAATATGCCGTGAAACCTGTTGGAGCAGAGCAAAGATTATGGCGCCTATATGTCCTCCTGCTGTGAACTGCCCCCCGAGGGAGCCCGTGGCCAAAGCCTAGAGTCGCAGACTATTAACATGCGTTTGCCAGCTGTGTGAAGAGGGCATTCGTTATTGTTTGTACGCTATGATATCCTCACCAAATCTCTGCTCTCTTAAAATCCACAGATTTGGTTTAGAATTTGCATGTCTTTACAAACACTCTGCCACTGACCCTCTGTAAGAGTGTGCTGTAATATATCAGGTTGGATAGGATGTATGAGCAATTGCATTTAGTTGATATTACAGAACAGTCACATCACATACAATTACATTAGGCAGATTGAGTGACTTTGCTGCATCTTCAACTTGGTTCTGAATCTCTCTAACATTAGTGTCCCTTTGCCTTCATCAGTCAGAATAATTTCCTTTTGGGGAGTTCTCATTGTACATAGTTTATGCTGTTAAATGATTCCACCATTGAATTCTCAGAACTGCCTGTGATTTTTTTTTCTGATCTTTGACAATTGATCCGATAGCCTGCAGTGTTGTGTGTACCTGAATCAATCTGTCTAGTTTGTTCCACAACATAGACTCCATTTGCCCTCCATTTTAAATCATCTTGTAGTGTGTTATTGAAGTGGTTCATTTGCATAAGCCTTTAGCTGCTTGTGTTGATCATATGCTTTCATCCCGGCGGCCAAAATGGCCACTGTCAACGTCAAGTCATTGTCCTCTGGAGCCAAAACAACATTTATCTCCCGTTTTCCACAGAACCATAAACTTAAGTCAGGATGATTTGTTGATCTTTTGGCCCAAGCTCCAATTCTCCTTAACCTGTAGCCTATCAGTGCTCTTCTTAGCAAAGAACTGTGAGCAAATCCCTATCTCTCAGCATTCCATCCTGCCATAAAGCGCTGTTAACATGGAGACACACTGCCTCTTGTTTTGCAATTAGGAGATGATGATCTTTGAGGCCCACACAGTCTTGTGCCATGAGCTTGGCTACTTTGTATGACCTTGTATGTTCTGTATTCTGATTATTCTGCTTTTGGTCACTGAATAATCTTGCCATGCCTGTGGCATCCAAATGAACTAGTTTGAAGGGTATGAGTTTATTAGTGTATGGCTTTATCTCCCATTTTGCCTCAGTTTTGCCTTAAGATTGAGGATTCCCTCTTCTGCCCCGCTATACTTCTGTGTGCAGCTTCAGCTGTTATCTTGTCCTGAAATCCCTCGCTAAAGTGCTTGTAAAATATTCTCCAATCATTAACTTCATTGGGTCTCGGACCAGGGTTCACATACACAAAACACACGCAGACACACACATACACGTTTCATGCAGAGATGCTTTAATGGGCACAGCTGGGATATTTGTGCCCTTGTTCTTTGTGTGTGCGTGTGTGCGTGTGTGTGTGTGTGCGCGTGTGTGTGTGTGTGCGTGTGTGTATGTGTGCGTGTGTGCGTGCGTGTGTGTGTGTGTGTGCATGTGTGTGCGTGCGTGTGTGTGTGTGTGCATGTGTGTGTGTGTTGGTTAATGTGCTCTGCCAGTGGCATCCAGTGCCAGCTCCTTTGACCACACAAGGTCCACTGTTTGCGGGGAGCGCCACAGAAGCGGGCCCTTGTTATCCACAGGCTCAGGCTGGGGGAATATCGGGCAAAACAGCTGGGCTCACCTTTCAGCCGCTTCTCAGGTGGCCCGACCGTGGCGGAGAGGCACTGGCATGCACCACACATGAGCCACCATGATGAGCACTGCTTGTCAGTGGCGATAGAGAGCTGTCAGCAGGGAGAACACACACACACACACACACACACACACACAGGGAAACACATGTCACTTGTGTTTCACATATTGAGAGCGACGGGTGTTGAAAGACCAAGAGGGCAATAAGGCCATTGAGTTGCACTTCCCATCAACTGTCACAGGTCTATAAAAGAAACAGATCATTTGGACTTGTCAGGACAGGACAGGTTACCCTTTCTTAACATAACTGGCACTTCCAGTGGTTGGACAAAGGCTGACAGGGACACAGAGAGAGAGAGAGAGAGAGAGAGATGTTGTTGACATGTCTCTCTGTGCCCCATCTGCCATTAGGGCTGAACCATTGTTGGCAGTTGACGTGTTTTTTTTCATTGAATCCACAAGCCCTTAGATTATTTGCTTATTGTGATTGTAGGGCTGTGGCCTAGAGCAAGATTGTGTGTGTGTGTGTGTGTGTAGAAGCACTTCATGCATGGGCTCTCATTCTGCACAGCCAAGGTGCTTTTCTTTTGTGTCTATCTGCCATGAGGAAAACGGTTTCTCAGAAGCGTTTTGAGTCGGTACAGGGCCGAGAAATAGACTTGTTTGCCACCAAAGTCCGTGTGATGTGAATAGGAAGTGAAACTGGATGGTTATGTTTAACTGAATCCCAGTAGAGATGCAAAGATAAAAAAAATCTTTTGGTGCAGATTATGTAAGACCTAGGGTGCATGCCTTTGTTCAGGCAAGCAGGTATGTTGATGTCGCTTGTAAGAATGCTGACTGCCGGTCATAGCCTTTTCATATTTTTAGTATCTTGGAACAAAAGCAGATCTTATTTTGCTTCTCTGGTTACTGTTTGCGTATCTGTGTTTGGGTGCAGATGTCTATTCTCATTCCTTTGTTTTGGACCCACCCATAGGCACTGTGTTTATACAGAGGGGGAAACTTCTCACAGCAGACGCAGTAGAGTAGAGTACAGCATTATGCATGCTCTGTCTGATAGCTCACGTGTGTCAGTCTGCAGCCATCTCAGAGCTCCCCTAAAGGCCTGTACTGCACACTTCACACTTGAACCAACAGTACGCATGCATGCATGCATGCACGCAGTGCTTCACAATGCACACTTGCGCACTTGGTATGTCTGCTGTGCCAGCGCTACGCCTGTCTGAGAGCAGGCAGATGGATATGAAATGCTTGTGCAGTGTACTGTATGCTGGATATGTGCATGTGCTCCATCAGTGATTATTCCCAGTGGGAGGAAGTATGAAAGTGGAAAGTGCCCCTTTAGTGCCAGTCTAAAGGGGCACTAAGTAAGGTCTTCTTCCTCCTCACATGGGACTGTGAAATGAACAGTACATGCAGTGCATGAGTACTCATTCAAACAAAAGAGAGTGTACTTTTTCCACACTTAACTACACTATCCAGCTTAGTAGTCAGTCGTTCTTCTCATTCATTCCCATGTGTGTTTCCCATGCCTATTTGGCCACTCTGTTTATCTTTTGTTGTGTTTTGTTTTGTTTTGTTTTGTTTTCTGTGCTGTTGAGACCCCTGACCCCTGACCCCTGTTAGTGACTCTTCTGTGCTGCTCTGTTCATAGACGCGCATCGAGATGGACAAGTACCTGCCCCAGTCCGGCATCACTTTGGCCCCCAGCCCCCTCACCGACAAGAAGTACCGGCGCGAGAGCGCCTCGGTCGTGGACGAGTACTTCGCCGAGGACAAGCCGGCGCCCTACAGCCTAAACATCAACCTCATCCTGCCCAACGCCCAGCTGCGCACGGGCCTGTACCGCCCGCCGGGCAAGCCTGGCATCCAGCAGCAGCAGCAGCAGCACATCAAGTCTGAGCCGGGCACCGAGGTGCCCTGCACCGTCCAGCCCCTGCCCGACTTCACCTCCGTGTTCAGCACGCCACAGCACGCCGCCGTTAACAACCTCTTCATCAAGCCCGACAACATGGCCTCCCCCATCACCACGGCGACCACCACCGTGGTCACCTCCGTGCCCGACGAGCTGCCCATCGGCCCCCAGCAGCCGCAGGTGTATCAGATGCCCATCAGCGGGACGGACCTCACCATGACGCTATCGCACGGGCAGCCCGGAGCCGGGGGCAACGCCAACGGCCGCACGATGCTGAACCTCAACAGCGTGGCGCTGATGGCAGGGCCGGGGGGCGGAGGTGGCATCGTGGGGGATTTCTTGGTGCCCGAGCACTTCTACCTGCCACAGAGCCAGCAGCCACACAGCCTGCCCCCCTCGCCCCCCAACTCCCAGCCGGGCAGCCCCGAGAACCAGGCCGAGCTCATCGCCGCCGGCGCCGCCTTGCCACCCCCACCCTACCAGCCCAGAGGCGGCCTCAAGGTCACCCAGATGACCCCCCACTCGGTGCTCATGACCCACGGGCAAGGGGTGCTCACGGGCCCCCGCTACAACCGACGGAACAATCCAGAGCTTGAGAAGAGGAGGATCCATCACTGTGACTTCCCTGGTGAGTCGGTCTGATCAATCGAACTGATCGTTTGTGTGGAACCAATATTATACTGTATATTGATTTTTATATAATAGAAGCCCAGTGTTTCGTCTCTGTAAATGATGTCAAAAGTGCTTGTTTCAAGACAGTAAACAGGAAATGAGAAATGCTCTTGTCTGAATGAGTAATGATGACGTGTGTGTTTTTAGCCCTGCATGTGTCTCAAGTGAGCTGGTCAGTCATAGAGTGTGTCTGCTTTCTTTCCCCTCCAGGATGCACCAAAGTTTACACCAAGAGCTCCCACTTAAAAGCCCACCAGAGGACTCACACAGGTAAGATCTGGCTCCATTTCCAAAGCACGGCTCTATTTGATAAACACAGAATTCTATTAGTACATTGTACATCAGTAGACATTAAGGTTTGGGCTGTAAGCATTTATGACTGATGAAACCGCATCCTATTTAAAAGACTGTGAAGTTTGTAGTATAAACTGCAGGGCAGCCTAGTGAGGTGATTGAGGCGGTTGTAGTATAAAGTGCAGGGCAGCCTAGTGAGGCGGCTGAAGCTGAAGGAGAGGAAAGACAGGAATGAGAGAGTGAGGGACGGAGGGAGACAAATCCTGCCCTCTCTTTTCACCGCCACAATGCTCAACGCTCCAGCGTGCCCACACAGGCCCAGTGGCACACGAGAGAGAGGGGGGAGAGAGAGAGAGAGAGAGAGAGAGAGAGAGAGTGGAAGAGATAGCGGGGGAGGACAAACCTGTTCCTCCTGCTTTTCCTTTTGTCTCTTTAGGCGGTGGGAGCAGGAAGAGTGTGTGTGTGAGAGAATAAGTGAGAGGGAGTGTGTGTGTGTGTGTGTGTGTGTGAAAGAGAATGAAAAGAAGAAGGATAATAAAATGAAAAATAAAGCATGAAGACGATGGCTGTGAGACAGTGAAAGAGAGAGAGAGAGAGAGAGAGCGAGAGAGAGTGGATGAGAGTTTTGTATGAAGTGAATGAGAAGGCGAGTGAGGGAGAGAGAAACTCAGAAAGGAAGCGATTAAAAAGAATGGAGAGAGAAAGACAGGAAGAAAGGCTAAGAATGTTCTATCAAAGACTTGGCGGTTTCGGTAACCACAGCTGTGTAAAATGATAGCCAATCATCCTGAAACGCTCAGAAAAGAAGAGAGAAAGAGAACCATCTAATTTTCACATGCTTGTTTTAGCGCTGAGATCACGTTGCAAGTGCAGTCTATTCCTTCTTGTTCTTCATATTGCACCTTCAGCCAGAGAAGCCAATAAAGGCAGAAATAGTCTCAAAGATAGAAAAGGTAGAAGAGCTCCTTTCCAAAACGTTATATATCCGTTTCCAAAAATATTCAAAAATGATGTATTTTTATTAGGCTTCTCAGCCAATATCAGTAAAATCACAGTTTTTTTTGTTTTGAATTAAGGAAGGATAAGTCTGATAACATCAACCCAGCTGGAATTGTGTTTATGTCACCTAAGAATATAATTTTTAAAAAAAAAATTAAGAAAATTGCATTTAAATGGCTGTTATAGTGTTTTGGAAAAGAACTCTTCTGAGAGCAGCTAGTCTACCACTAATGGCTGACCAAGCAAGCAAAGCACCTTCTAGAACTTTCCATGTGTGTCACCTCCAGGCTTCTCTGCCCAACGGCTCCTGCTGTAGTTTCGATGAAAAACTCATACAAACACAATAGACTCATGTTTGTTGGGTAAAGTAGATTGGACATTTGGTTATAAAGTATCTGTAGTATAAATAGTGCTGCATTGTCTTTGAGGACACAAACATTTGCTATCATTTTTTGGAGAGAGGATTAAAGTGTTTTCCACTAAACTGACTGCGTGTATCCTGATTGTATCCCAGTAAATGGGAATTTCATGCAGGCTTAGAGGAGGCTGTCTCTGAGTGTGGTATTTGGGAACATCATAATCGGGCAACAAGTTTGATCCCATCCACAGCTCTGTTCCTTGTCCTGGCCCATATCCAATGTCTCCTTACAGTCTATCACAGCAATGTATAGCTAATGCTAATGCTAATACCACTGAGATGGAGAAGACCATCCAGTTCAGATCATGTTAACCTTGTGTTGACTTCTTTGACTTGTATGCAAACCCATAGAAATGCACTCCTGTAGGGATTCTATAGCCTAAAGGCTTCATCAGTCGCCATGGAAACGCTATGTTGTTGAGTTTGGTTGATGTAGGGACCCCATAAGCTGTTGCACTGGACCTTGTTCAGGAGTGTTGATATTAGTGTGTGTGTGTGTGTGTGTGTGTATTTGTGTGTGTTTGTGTGTATGTGTGTGTTATGAGTTCTACAGTATTGTCCTGATTGACATCTCCAGGGCCTCCCTGGGCAAACAGGAGCCTCTGATAAGCTAGTAAAAGATGGTCTTAAGCAACTTTATGGGCTTTCCTGAAACACGGGCCTGTTTGTCTTGCTTGGCTCTTGAAAAATGCTCAGGGAGGGTTGTAAAGTTGAATGGCCAAGGCTGAGAGATGAACTTGGTGCCATACGTGTCAATCATTCATTCATAATTTCTTTGGTATTTCTGCCTCTAGGTCACTCTATAAATTTTGATGGTCAACTTGGGTGTTTTGTCTGCATTTGTGTGTACAGTTTGGGTGTACTGTATATTGTGTGTTTCTGACAGACAGAGAGAGAGAAAGGTGTGTGTGTGTGTGTGTGTGTGTGTGTGTGTGTGTGTGTGTGTGTGTTCGTGTGTGTGTAGTAAAATTCTGCCGTGATAAAGAACTAACCGTTGCTCACTGGCCACCTGGCTAAACATCCCGATGCACTGACTGAGCTGTTTGAACAATCCTAGCCCACAAATGTGTGTTTCGTCCGCTCAAGTGTTTGGCATATTTTTAATTGCCCTAGTCACCATGGGCCCCATAATTCATTGTTGGCCTTGGACAAAAAAAAAAAAAAAGATTTTCAGCTTGTGAATTCAGCTCTATCTTTAAAAGTTGTTTGCTAATGTTGAGATAAGAGGTGGTAGAAAGGGGAATGCTTTTGACCTCAGGAGTGGACAAGGTTTACGAGTGCCATAGCAAACTCAAATACACCTGCCTGTGTGTGTCGCTCCCGCTAAATATCAGCTGCTAGCCGAAAACACCACACATAGCCTGACGGGGCACAACTGGCTCTCAGAACGACTGCTACAGTAGCACTTTCACTTTACAGAGCAGATTTTCGAGACTTTGGGGTGCTTGGGGCACTTGTGACTTTGTTACTGTATAACCCAGCTGAATATGGTGGAGCATGGTAAAGACTAGATCGTAACTGTGGATCCACAATGCTTAGCCTCATACTGTACTTAAGTGCCGTATAGCATATGCTAAAGTCAGAATGTTTGTTACACAGTGGTGCTGCTTACAATACCACCCACGTAAGTGTGACTGAGGTATATTTCTTTTCTGGTGGAAAACTCATTCGGTGTCTTCACTCTGATAAATGAAGGCCCTGTTCTATAGTCAAGTTCAGCTTTTGTAAAACTTCTTTTCATTTCAGTCAGCAAATGGTGATGACAAATGAGTTCTTTTGTTAACACCGCAAACAATCCACACAGGCTCCCTTTTAGTTCCTGCTTATTATAGCCTACTGCCATACACTTAGACAAGTGTAAAAACCCCATTTTCAAAGTAAAACATTATGATTTATTTAAAACAGCATTTTTATTTTTTAAATGATTCAGATGAACAAATCAAATATATTTTCTGTTGTGTTAAAGCGAAACTATGCAACATTTTTAGGTTAATATATCAGCGTCGTAGTCACTTCGATGGTTAACTAGTTCATT
>JASCQY010000388.1:18800845-18803345 GCA_030264315.1 Sardinella tawilis
CTGAGATGTATGTAGCCTCTATATCTGTCCCTGGCATCGGTTCATCCCGGCCCTCTGGCTCTCTCTCTCTTTGCGTGTCTCTCTCTCTCTCTCTGCGTGCCTGTGAGCTCAGTGCCTCTGTGCTATGGAGAGCCTTTTGCCCATCCTCAGTACTGACACACACAGGCCACGGCCAGCAAGTTAAACATTCACTCATCAATTTCCCTTAAAAAAAAAGACCTTTGATACGCTTCTCTCAAAACAAGGCTAGAGGTTCAGCGAGACACTTTTGTGAAAGTGATCAGCTCTCCCCCATACAGTATCTTCTCTCAACCGCCCTCCTATGGATATGAAAAATAAACTTTAGTCTTAAAAGTTCAACAGACAAATTATTGTACCTTCAGTACAATTAACAATGAATTTAGCATTCAGTCACAACAGGCGATTTACATTGTTAAAAGTGAACAACTAATACAACTGAGTATCACTTTTTCATCAAACTCTTTCATTTCAGTGCTAAAAGTGCATCAAGCCAACAAAATGAGTTACTTGACGTTACAAGTAGCTTAGGGAAAGTAGCAGAAAAATTCCCCCCTCATTTGAGCAGGTTGGAAATTCCTTGATTAGTCTTTTTTAGAGATGAAAAGGGTAACATAGACTTTGCTCACTGACATCTGCTTTGTTTTCTAACTAGTGTAAAAGTCTGGTCTGGAATACTAGCGGCAAAATCATTTTGAAAATATATTTCTGGTAACATCAACAGAACAACAATACCACTGGCTATTACCATGAAATGAACTTTACACACGCACACACACACACACACATATGCCCAAATACATACACACACTTACTATAGTTGTGTCCAGTCCACGCAACCTGTTTGAGAAGAAAGATAACCTATAGCAAAGGACAATTTGCAAATCTACAGCTTTTCTTGAATGTGCTTGTATGTGTGTGTGATTTCCCTCCCTCTCTCTTTCTCTCTCACTCTCTCTCTTTCTCTCTCACTCACACACACACACACACACACACAGTGTATGTGTTATATTCCTAAGGGGGTGTGCACTAATTCGCAACTAGAGGTGCAGTGGTCTTGATCCACTTGCCTGTAAACGCAGCTAATCTCCACTCACATGCCACCAACAATGTAATGAGATTACGGCATAATCCAGGCCTCATTTTTCACAGGCTGGCATCATTCAGACTATGATTTTCATTCTAAGTGGACAAAGCCTGGCACTTTGGTGTCAAACCTGTGAGGCCATTTGCTCTCCTAGACCTAAAGACCCCATGCTATGTCATAATTACTGCTGACATACCCATACAGAACAAAATGCATTACAGATGAGTAACTCTGCATGGATATGCTGGTTTGTTTCTGACATTGGACTTGAAGCTAAAGAAAACCTGATTGTATGTGTACATTAGTTCTCTCCTGGAAATGCTGACGGTTGGAACTGAGGTCATGTTCCACCCTACATGTCTATCTTAAGAAATGTAAATGCAATTTGTGCATCTCTCTGTGAATGTGTGATGATGTGTATTATCTTCGGAGAACTGCACGCTGACCAATTCACCTCAGAGGAAAAGGTTTTGGAGCCTCTATATGCAAATATGGCAGATGTTATTTAGCGTTATTTTAGCATCTGTGAATGGCAAACAAGAGAGGGACTGGTGCTGGTGCCTGAGAGTAGGGCATGTTTGTACACATTGCATCAGACCAGAGAGCATGTCAGTGAGTGTTGGTCAATACTACAGACATCCAGCCCACCATTTCATCATTTCATCAGTTATGGGGCTTCTATTTCACATAGAACACTGGAGTATGTAGTACAACATAAACAAGGGCTAGCAATGGGTGCCCCTGGTGCAAGCAGACATTACAACCCAATCAATTACACAAAATGAAATCAATTCAGACATTTCAGGCCAAATGAACTGAACAAGCTCATTAGGAGTTCTGAAATCTCAGGCCTATATTTTCCCTCTTCAGAAACCCTTACAGATCCACCCTCTATAGTGGGCAAAGCATACAGCCACCTTTTGGGCGTGACCCCCCCAGGATCACTGCGTGACGTCTTTTCTGCCTGAATATTGGATGTGTGATTAGAATAGATATTGAGTAAGCAAGGGGTTGGTTGTCCTGGGGCTCCCCCAGGAGAAGGGAGGTGCTGGTGACAGTGACAGTCCTGGAGTGTGTGTGTCCTGGGGTGTGTGTGTGTGTGTGTGTGCTGGGGTGTGAGGGGGCGGGCGACCCCCTACACCTCCCCAAATGAGCCGGAGAGGTGTGAGGGGAGCTGAGGCCTGCTTGATTGGGTGTCTGACTGACACTTAGTGAAAGGGAGTGCTTTTTAGAACTGCTCACAGACAGAAGAACACACCTCAGAGGAGAGAAAAGTCATTCTCAACTTGCAGACTCTGTGAGTCTCAAGAAAAATGCTAAGCAAACTGAGAATGATCAATAGGAAATGGATTGAATGATTGGCTGACTGACTGACTGTCAAAATGAATGAATGAG
>JASCQY010000388.1:18805845-18815431 GCA_030264315.1 Sardinella tawilis
AGGGTCATCTGCAATAACATGAGGTTGAGGAGCTATGACCTTTCAGGTTGATCAAAACAAGATTCAATTGATTCACACCTACTGTATTCATTAGGCAAATTACAACTGAGGACCAGCAGCACCCATGCTACAGTACAGTGCAGAACAAATTTGACCAGATAAGAAGTTTTTCATTTAATTTAATCTTTTCATTTTTCAAGAATAAAAAGATAAGTTAGACTACTGTAGAAGTTGTTAACAATTAGAGGTACGGTAAGAGATTTTAGCAGGAAAAAAACACATTGTAAGGATTGACAGTTCTTTTATAATAACCTAGGCCACATGCAATAGGTGTCAAACACAAGGATCTTACAGTAATATACATTTCTTATAATGGCAGAAGAGCTGTAAAAGAATGCGTACAGTCATACTTCATTGCAAATATTTCTTCAGAACTGGCAGATAGGCTCCTTGTTCTAAAGTGCTTGATCTCTTTTGGTACAACCTGTTAGTAAGATGATATTGCAACCTTTTAGTTTGTTAGTAAAGTTCTATTATCAATATAGGCCTGATTCATTATGAATAAGAAATGGTTGAGTACCTGTTTACTAATAATAAAGTATTGATGTTGCTAAACACATCATTTATAAGTCACTATACTATATAGACCTATGTTTATTGGTTCCATGTTAATAGCAAACATTCTTAAAATAAAGTGTTAGTGAAAAGAAGAGATGCACATGAGCAAGGGGCACCGATAACAAGACGTTTACCATCATCAGACCAGTTGAGGGTTTTTGGGGGGATAGCCCCTTGAGATGGACAAAAGCAGAGCAGAGTGGAGGAGTTCAGTGGGGCACTACATATAGACAGTTTGATTATTAGCGTCAGAGATTCTAACATTCTGACTGGTTGACCCAGAGTGTTGGCAGTGTTCCGCTCACTTTTGCTTGGAGTAACCAAGCAGCCAAGGGCTGCTATACAGTAGGTCTTTAGTGCTGGCATAGCCTAGGCTATGTGTTAGCCGCTGTAGTCTCTCTCAGAGTCTATGAGACAGCATGGAAAGGGAGTAGTGGGCATGTCAGGGTTGTTGTCATACAGCATGCCCGCTCAGAGAGAAACAGGGGGGTGAAACTAGAAGTGTGAGGGAAGACGTGAGGTGTGAGTGGAGGAGTGGAGAGATTGGGTCAGGGCAGTGTCCTCTTCAGCCTGCCTGACCCATGCACTGTGACCCCAGACAGAGGTCAAATGGTCATCAATACTCTGTGTTCAGTCTGGAGCACTATAGGCTATCACTTGTTTTGATCCCGATGTAGACTTGTTCAAATTACTGTAATTGGATTCATTTGCTCAATTTGCAGTGTGTTGATGTGGTGTATTTCATTGGTGTCTTCTCCAGTCTCACACCTTGGCTAAATGGACAAGGACATCTACTCCACAAATACCATTAGCCTAGGTGACATCAAGATGATGATAATATTAACAATAAATTGATTAATGTTGTCTGTCTCACTTATTGTTATTCTGAAGATTTAGAGAAGGGCTTCAAAAAACTCCACAATGTTGGTGGTGAAATTTGGATTGTGAGAAATGAGTGGAATCTAAGAGTAGGCTATTATGAATGAAACCAGACCATGGAACTAAATGAGAACAATATCTGGACATTTGGAGCTCTGAGATCACGAGTTCCATTATATTGGGCTATAGTTTGATAAGATAAGAAAAGAAAAGAAATTAAAAAGAATCCAAATCTCCTTCATGATGTATGATTTTACGCTACTGTGGTCGACTATAAAAATTATAAAGGAATGTCAAACACTATTTCAGTGGTTTATATGAATTTGAATCTATAGGCTACTTTACGACTTCATAAGAACTAAACCTCGAGGTCTGTCGTTCCATGGTGGTAGGCTACGCTAGCGCTACGCCATTGCAGACATTCCTCTCACCGGGGGAGAGCGCCTTTAGGGAGGATGGGAGTGGGGGTATATCCAAGCCCAATCTGTCTCAGTGATCGGCAAATGTGAAAACAGAAGGCTCGGCTCATGCCCACAGACTCGCAAATGAACCAAGTAAACAACTCCAACTCGGCTTGTTTTCTTGAGAGATCATTTGAGAGATTAGACATTCGCAAATAACAACAAACACTGCGTCCAGATGGGTTAGCTGAGCAGTAGAGCCAAATTAATCTCTTCAGGTGATGCGGATCTTTTTGGGGAAAAATAAAATTATACAAGGGGTCTAAAGGAAGAAAAGAAAAAAAACAACAGCAGCAGCAGCAACAACAACAACAACAACAATAACACGTCCCATAAGGTCAACTAAATGTTCAAAATGTGATTTTGAATGAAATTAAACAAAACTATAGGCCTACAAGAAAACATATTTAGGCTATTGTTTACAAATAGCCTGTCGAATTCAAAATAGCCTAGGTTCCGTTGTGAATTTTGTAAATCTCAGTCCCAATACCAATTTGATGCAGAAGACTGTGTGAATAACTAGCCTACAAAATGAGAACTATTATAGATTTAATGCAGTTTTTTGCCCCGTTTGTTAGTTTGCTATCCAGACAGGGGGTCATTTTGATGGGGCACTGCTTACTTTTCCAAATGGACCATTGGGGGAGTGTTGTGAGTCCATTAGAGGCCATTAACATAGCCTTGTGCTATTTCTCGCACCTGGTCTGACTGACAAGTTTTAAGGACGCGTGCTGAGCCCTAACCATGCCTTGGGCCGAAAGCTTTTCATAGGGCTGTCAATCATATTCAACATCTATTTTGCACGTTGTAGCTGACGTGTGACAACACCAGACACAATGTGATCTACGTCTGAGCTTATGTCAGATGAAACATTTTTATTATTTATTTCACTCTATTGTGTGATAATCCACTTTTGTAGGGCTATTGGAATAAACTGTTCCAAATGGCCAACAGCCTAACACCTTGAATGCAGTTTCCCAAATGAATAGAATAGGCCTATGTTGCTCTAACCTCATCCATTTTCACCGAATGATAATGTTGTTGAAATGCTATGGTTCTTATCTATGTCGTTTCAGCATTCTAAACAGCCTACTAAGTTACCCAATTATAGGTTTATATGACCCTCATTTCATTTGCCCCCTGTCGTCTTTCGCGCAGATGGTGCGTAACTTTTCCCCTCTGTGTTTTTCCAAAAACCTCACGGTACCAGATTTCTCACCCTCACGCAGCGCCGCTCTGTTTATACAACTGGGTACGTCCTCACACCAAATTGCTTATGGTCACCCGAGTGGGTCCCGCAGGCACTGCAACCCCCTCTTTCTATCATTTGGCAGTGCCCCCTCCCCACCCCCTCCTGCGGCTAGATGCCTTTATAAACCTCGGGCTGTTTGTTCGGCTAGTCATTCGAGCGAAAGCAGACGGATAGCAAGCACACTACAAGACCAATTGGACCGAAGACAACATCCTGCAAGCAAACTGATTGACTCGATTGTGCACTCACTTGAAGCACCATCAAACATGCAATCCGCTTGTCTCATCGCTCAGCAGACGCCCTTCGTCGCGTCAGCGCGACTGTTTTCAAACGGGAGCTCATATTGTTCAGCGCCCGCCAGGTACGTGTCCACGAGTTAGTTGTGATAATTTGAATTTGAATGTACTGTCTTGTAAATATTTCTGCATGATTCGAGTTAATGTTAAAGTATTGGTAAGAGGTACACCCTAATATTTGAACATCAAAACATTTAAGCATAGTCTTTTTGACGACTATAAGCCTATTCGGTATAGTGATTGTGAATTTTTGAATCCAGTTTGTGATTTTTTTTTCATACTGCTAGCCTATTCCGTAGGTAATATTAGTCTGTAGTCTGTTTGTTAACAGGGCCGTCTTCTTTTTCTATCTCTTCAGCAGTAAGTCGTCCCTGTGGAGACCATGGCTCGTGACCGGCGACGATGCGCAAATGAGGTCCCAGAAAAGACAGCTTGCTTGTGTAAGTATATCTTTATTTCTCTGAGCTCTCTCAGGAAGACACATGCACGCCGCAGTCATGGTTGGATAGGCAGAATGTTACAGGATAGCCAATGCGTTCCTTTATGTACCAGTTTTAGTCAAAAAAGGAAATTTGTCCTCATTCATCTCATAAGTTGGACGAATGCTGCTAGGCATCCAGCCACAGTCCAACGGGACAAGTATAAAATAGAGCGCTAGCAGCAGGGCTACGGCAGAGGAGGCAGACGAGCATGCGGTGAGCATTAGCCTCTGTGTGTTGGCTCTGAAGGTGTGACAGTCAAGCTGCTTTCTTGACACAGAGCCACTTGCTGGATGAAGAGAGAGAGAGAGAGGAGAGAGAGAGAGAGAGAGAGAGAGAGAGAGCACATAGCACACAGCCATATGGCACTACTTGTCTTAGTCTCTCTCAGTGAGGAAGCTGTTAGGTGCTAGAAGAGGGGTGACAAAAAAGGGAGTGAGTGAGGGGTGCCCGTGCCACCAGCCAAAGCAGACACCTCGGCCTCCTGTGCCTGCCCCAAGCCAGCTAGTTTCCCACAGGATAGCGCCACCCCAACACCTCTTCAGCTGCCACACTGAGGCCAGTGCCCTGGCATCCGACTCATCCGCCTCTTGGCAAGAAGTTGTGCTCTAAATGGCTTTGGAAAGACTCGAAGACAGTCAGAGTCAGATTCAGTCTCGCTGATCTTAAGTGCAGAGGACTAATGTTTTTCTCCCTTGTCTCTCTCTCTCTCTCTCTCTCTCTCTCTCTCTCTCTCTCCCTCCAGCCTTACTCCAGACCTCCAGTGTCAGGCTCCACCGCAGCCTCCTGCAAACTCCAGCCCTTTCAACACCCTGTCAGGTCAGTGTCTATATTTTGCCATGTTTCTATGCATGCCGCGGAAGTGTGTGTGTAGCATCTCACGATGCATGTACCACATTAACTAGCGTAGTAGTCCTGAAACCCACAATCACACCTAGGGCCGCGGCGATTCAATAAAACAGCTAAGGCGCCGAGTGCGTGAAATGCCACACACATGTAGGGACTGCACCTAAGAGTTTTAATTTCCGCCCTGCCTGGTTTTATGTACGTGTGGGTGAAGAAAGTGCAGACAAGGGTTGTTTTGTTGTTCAAGCAGCGATGCTAGTCTGTTGTGGGACGTTGGAGACTGTGGTTTTAACGGCTTTTTGCCTTTCTTTTCTTTGTGCTCACAGACTTTTCTGGCCTAAATCAAAGTCATATGACTACCTGTACAGCGATGGAGAAGCTTTGCTGAGAAACTTCCCTGTCCAAGCAACGATCAGTTTTTACGAAGAATCAGACAGCGATGATGATGAGGAAGACGAGGAGGAGGAGGAGGAAGATGAGCTGATGGAGATGGAACAGAAAGTCCAATCTCAGGAACATGTCAAATCTCAGTCCTGCTTTACCAACCTCAACTAAGGCCATGGACACACACTCACCGCTCTGCAGTACACACACACTGGACTGGACGGCAGTGCAGAACAAGGCCTAGTCTGGCGGGCCATCTGAAACCAGGCTTCAACAGCTGATGGGGATCTCACTCCAGTCAGCCTCGGTACCCTGACAAACACAGATACTCTCACTCAGAAATACACGGAGATACACAAATACTCTTTTGGACAATGTACTGTGTGTGTGTGTGCGTGCGCGTGTGTTATGAGAAGTTCTTTTTGGGAACATGAATCTTGGTAAACAAATGAATCTCACATTGGGACTATGTTGTTTGCCACTCATCTCAGGATCTTTTGTAACTTTGGTTACTGTCTGTACAGATACAAAACTGTTTACATTTTTTTAAATTATAGTGTACATATTTACATAAATATATTTTTATTTATAAAAGAACTATTTGAATATTTTTCTACTTTTCCTTGTTATGCCAAACACAAAATAAATTTGTAAAAGAATTTCTTCTTTGATTGTTATTTTGTATGTTTTGCTACTCCTGCTTTGCATGCAGGTTAATGGGGCGTGGGGTTTTAAAGGGGGAGACAGACCATGTAGTAAAAATCCCCTTTAAAATCCCCACCATTCCTTTAATCCTTTGATGTGTGTGTGTGTGTGTGTGTGGGGGGGGGGGGGTCACTAGTGGGGCTACATTCTGTGCTGCGTCTTCACGCTTCACACAGAGATGAGCTGATAGAAGCCGTTAGAGGAAACGCCAGGCGAGGAATGTCAGGGTGCGTAAACCCCCTTCTGTCAGAGGTCAACACTCACTCAACCCCCCTGCCCCCCCTCCCCCCCCTCCCCCTCCATTGGCTGCCTTTAGCCTTTAACAACTAGGGAATTGGATAGTGTCCCACATCTCCAAACTAAAGGGGAAAAAAGGAAATCTAACCGGGAGAACATAACTTTGCATCTTTTCTGGAATGTTACCCAAATGTGTTGCATTGGAGAGAAAAACACAGACAGTCATTTGAGCGCTTTTGTTTGGAATAGATCATGTGAGCAAATGCATGGAATATTGCCTCCACCATTTTTCCCCCAAATGTAGGTCATAAGATGTTCCTCCTTGTAGCCTACATAATGCATATCTGCTGACATAGATCATTGGCCAGGCCTAGATAGACACGGTGTGTTCATACTGGAGGTGATGGTGAGATGAAATAGACATATATACTGTGTTATCTATAAATGCATAATCATGACTTTGTGTTCTAATTAGTTTTGTAGGGAATTGGATATGAACCATCAGTCCCACTGCTATGCCCCTCACTCACTTGTCTTCCCCACTTCTAAACACTAGCCTATGCAATCTCTGTTCCACTGACCTAATAGAAAAATGAAATGGGGGATCATGGGAGTTGTAGTTTAATTGAGTAAGGTGTGGCAAGAGCAGATATTTGGTTGGTTTTATTAATGACTTCAGTAAACAGCTATTACACTGTCCAAATGAACGTTCCCTATTTAGAGCACAGACTTTCACATGCCAACAGTAGAATAGAGGTAAGTCACCACTAAGAGACAGCTGGCAGATCTTTGAAAATAAATGATCAGTGACATGATTTCAATCAGACTTCAACCCCCATAGTGCACTCCGCCTGCAGGGGGTTGTGATACAGACTCAACATAGCAATAAGAGTCCTTTCATTGGACGATAATAGATATTTCACTACCCTCATTGGATAGTGTCTACCTCTGTCTTAGTGTGAATGACTCATGTGGGAGTACAACGACTGGAAATAGAGACGGAATGCGAAGGCATCTACGATAGCCTGAGAGGTAGTATACTGTTTTTGATAAATACAGTTGTACTTCTTGGACATTTTTGGTCCTGTTCAGTAATAATTGGCGAGACCGAGCCGAAATGCTTCTGAACTCACAGGCTATAGAAGGGGTACAGCAGTCACAATTGGCAAGGCTTTTCCAGCCGATGAATATTTTATTTGCTTGTAGCCTATGTTAGAAACATGGCTGTGTGCGAAAAAAAAACATAAACATTATTATTTGTCTCGATTTGTCAAAATGTTTGAGGAAAATAGTCCAGATGGTTTGAAGAATGATGGTTATCTTTGTCTTATAAAGGAGAAGCCTATGTTTTAATTATAAAAGAAGCCTAGGCCTAAATCAACAAAATAATTAGACTGACATTCTGGTATAATTGTGACATTTAAGAGACTAATCTAGCATTTTTAGATCTTATGCCTTCGCTCATTTCTGCCTTTATGTGGTTTTCTTCAATAGGCTATGTTGTACTTGTCTGTCTGTGTTTTATGGCTAGCCTACGTGTAAGAACTCACAAAAGAGCTACAAAACGGATTTGAGCTAATAGGCTAAGACAGAACTTTGCCATGCTATAGCTTTGTTGTAATTGGTTAGTTACAACATGGTTGCATCCTCTTCTGATGGTTTAATGTTGACATGCTCTCCATATTCTCCGCGCGGCTGCAGCATCATCTCCTGTGCGCTTCTCTGTAGTACAGCTCATCCTCAAAATAGGCTACAGTCTGCTATTTCCAAGTTCTGTGAAGTGAAATGCAAGGGTAGTTTTTCGAAGTTGGATTTTCTCTTTGTCACCGTGACTATTATACCTTCACAAACGTTGAAATGATTTAAAAATACTTTCTAGCAAGTTTTAACTTCCAGGTCGTAGAGTAAGCAAGTCAAGTCTTGAATGGATGAATTCTGAAAATTTGGATGGCGCTGTTGCTATCTTTCGAGAAATTGTATGCCTGTGTCATCAATAGGCTATAAATTTAGGCGAGAAAATTGCCTGCTGCTCAAGCTACCGCCATTAAAGGCAGTCTTGGATATGAAGATTTCACGCCACTGATACTGCTACTTTTAATCCCTGATATCTCAGTAAATTCAATATTAGGCCTACATTCTTCATAATTAATCATGTTCAATCAACGCGCGTCGCTAGGCGCATCAGTTTCTATGGGAACATCAACACCTCCTCCCATGGCTTAAAATAGGATGTAGGCTATGTATGGAGTGGGCCTATTAATTCACTATTTTGTAAGGGATGCTTTACCCACCCAGCAATAAAGTGGCAATACATTGGACTATTTCTTATCATCAATCAACCTAATGCTCAGGGGTTAATTTAGATCTTTGGAAATTTCGAATATTTGCTTAAACGGGTGAGGCTTTGTCTGCCCATAGAGATGAAATGAATGAATTAGATAGCAGACTCTATGTGATGTAGGCATGTTGTGCTCATTCAATGCTGATATTTAGGTGTCGTTTTTTTGGTTGTTATCTATTCTTTTTCACATGCGTCTCCAGATACTGTATGTGTTGTAATCATAAGCATGTGCTCATTTTCAGGTCAGCGTATGCCAATCAGAGTAGCTGGGGAGCATGGCAGCTGGTAAGTGACTGACAACAGTTAAAGGAACAGTCTGTGAATCTGGGGAATGGGAACACTAGTGTGACGAATAATTCACTGTTTTGACTACAGTATATTGAATGGACCTTTAATTGGTATACAAACTGTCTGTTGAGTTTGTACATTTTCATTTTTATTTCATCATGGCATGTAAATGTGAACAAAGATTAGATTGTGATATCGGTCAGATTGTAATGTACTTGTAATGTAATGTAATTGACATATCTTGTTCTTTTTTGTATTTCTAAGATAAAAGCTTGATGCAAGGCATGAGTGGTCACAGCAACACTACAAGGTCAAACACATAGTCTCCCTGACAATATGTGACTTCATTAGGATGGGTGGTGACGACTGAGAGTGTCTTAATGCATTCAGGGTCACACGCTGCGATGTGGGCTAATGATTTAGTGAGGGGGATCTGTGAATAGCCCTAGCGTGGAGGGGCTCACAACGGGGCCGTTACTGGTGAGAGAGGTGGGGAGAGGGGCTAGGAGGCTTTGGAATGAAAATGAATGCAGGCTCGTAAGAGGTGTACGGTTGGCTTTATTTTTAGATAAGAGGCACCTATAGGCGTCTGAATAAAGCCATTGTCATAAGGACGCACACAAGTACATTGGGTGCCCTGTTTCTCTCTCAGGTATGCTGTGAGTATAACCTGGTTTTGTTCGCAAAAAAGGACTAAATCAGCAATGACTAAAATAAGGGCTTACCCTGCGTTCACGGCAATGTAGGATGTCGGAGGTCTGACATTCTAACGGTTTAGAATGTCCCGACTTCCTATGAAA
>JASCQY010000388.1:18866879-18877066 GCA_030264315.1 Sardinella tawilis
GGCCGGACGGGGCCACCGGGGCTTTGGGGAACGAGAGGGGGAGGGAGGAGGCAGAAACACATGGCAGGAACCAAGCAGGAAATGCAACATTCCAATCTGGGAGGGCCAGGCACTGCAAGAAGACTACTGGGAGGGAGAGAGAGGGAGGGAGGAGGGTCTCTCTCTCTCTCTCTCTCTCTCTCTCTCTCCCTCTGTGTGTGTGTGTGTGTGTGTGTTAGTGTGTGTGTCAGAGCAATCTCTCTCAGTGTCCTTTGCAATCTGGAACATGCTAACCCATGCTAATATGTGCAACTGAGGGAGAATTAGGCCAAGAAATTGTGACCCCATCTACCCCCCCCCCCCCTCTCTTCTCCCTCACTCTCCACTTCTCCTCTTTCTCGTCCAGGTTCAACATCAGTCTCAGACCCCCACCCCCACAGTTGGACTTATTCTACAGGAACACACAATGACTGATTCTGAGACATGGGGCTTCAATTTACAACCTCAAATAGCACAGCTAGCATTCAATACCAACTGATTCTAGGAATAAATATGAATTTACCTCTGGTCTCAGACATCTAAGGAGAGAAGGCATATAAAGACACTGCCTGACCCTGATCTTTGTTTATCCTTACAGAGCATGAGAAAGCTCTCAGCGAAGCCTGTCCCAGAGTGCACTGCCCAGCAGTATCATAACCTACTTCCTACTTCCTAATTCCATCCCTATGTTCCCCGGGTCCTATGTTCCTCTCTCTGGTTGCGCCTAGCTTAGGGCTTAGGGCGTTAGGCTTAGGGTTAGACTTAGAGCTAGGGCTAGGGAACATAGGAAAGAGGGGAACATAGGACCCCGGGAACATAGACACGCTCCTGCAATATCATTGGTTTGAACTGTATCTCTACAGCATTGGTCAGACTCAGCAACTAGCTACACTGGGAACTACCGCAATGTGAGGCATCACACAGCATAGTTTGGATGATCCATCTGAAGTTGTATTGTTAAAGGAGGAGTTTGGTGTGAATCAAACCATTGCCCTGTTGTTAAAGGTCACTGAATGTAGCTGTAGCAAAAATGTAGTCTGTAGCAAAAAATTGATGCAACATAGTTCGAGTTATAGACCAATAACTTTTGTTAACTGAATGGGGCATAGTGAAATGAAACTGAAAGTAAGACACTATGCCCCATTTAGTTAGTGTAAGTTGCCCGGTTCATTATTCTGTCTATGTTGTATCAAATTTTTTCGTTCTTTTTCCTATGAATAGCATTCAGTGACCTTGAACAACAGGGCTATGGATTGATTCACACCGAACTTCTCCTTTAAGCTGCATCATTCAGACTATTAGCTTGTCTGCATCATAGCATCATACAGTATATTCACATGACTTCTTCATCTCCTCGGTGGGGTTCACATTGGCAGATTGGCAGAGCAGGCATTACACATTCTGCAGCATTAATAATCTCATTTGTTAACGCACATTTGCTAATGCACATATTCTTGAGCCAAATTTTTGTTAATGCAAATTTGAAATGTGAATAAGGTGAATAGAAACCCAGGTAATGCTGGGGCATTAACATAGAGAGCATCCTTTTACCCCACAGAACTAAAGACCATTTCAGGTTCTAATTCTAGAGCTGGATAAAACAATGCTGGAACATTCTATCTTGGTCCCCAACTACTTCCTGTTACATTAACATAACAAATGGAATGTTAAACAGGAAGTCCTGGGGGACCAGCTTTGGACAGAGACGGTTATCTTTGCTTTGGAACTAGAACCTGAAACGGTCTATTACAAATGACATCAATACAATTCCCTGATAATTAACCGAGGTTAATACATTGGTTTTGTAAAATTTCTTCATCTATGAGGTTTATACAGTAAATGGATGAAGACTACATATAGGATTGCATTTCTTTTCATCGTTCTACTTTGTCATGAACTCATGATCTGACTGTGACTCAATAAATAATATATAGTAGGCCTATTCAATAGTAAACTGAGCTTCATACATGGTTATGTTTTTCAGTTTGCGTAAAACACTGACCTGCAGTTTATACATTGTACAGCTTATATTCATTAAATCACTATAACTAACTTTATTGAGATTTATCATTAAAAACAAGTCATAATTTGGCCATTCCTGCTTGGATTTGAATCCAGAAGTAAGCCAAACCCCAGAGCATGCCCAATCATGCTCAATGACACATACAGTGCACACACCACACACCATAAATAATGCTGTTATTGCCAAATATGCTTTAGATTTCCTGGCACACCACTGTTTGCATTAATAATATTGTTTTGACAAAGTAGCCTATCCACAATTTTGTGTAACATTTCATTAAAATTGATCCTATTACATACAATATACATAAAAATATGGAACACAGTCGTGTCAGTGAATATTTTCAACAACTATTATATAGGTCATATTCATAATTCAACTAACTTTAACTAAATGTAGTTTGGACAAAAGTGGTCCACACCAACACTGTTCAAACTTCCATCGTGCCATGGTTCCGACTGTGCTGAAAGCCAACTTCAGGAGGGGATGTTTACAATGTGCTGACATTGAGAAGCTGTCAGGGTGCCTTGAGTGACACAGACTCACAAGTGATCTTGGCACTTATTATACTCCCAATCACAGTCATAGCCATGACAGGAAAATGATATACTTTAGTTTGCTTTGTTCTGATTTATTTATGTGCTTTTGTATATAGTATTGTAAATCTTTTCAATGCCCAAAAACTAACCATGGAAACAGATCTTACTTCATTCCACTATTCCACCAAACACAGAATCTTGTGCCTTGGAACATCTAAGTCATTGGACCCCCAGCCCTTTCAGCACTGCTGTGGTTAGCCCCTACCAAATAACCACCACTCCAACCAAATGGCAGCACTCCCTGACTCGAAGCCAAGCAGGCGGAAACAGGGGCTTTCTCTCTCCTGTCCAAAAGCTCCATCCCAACGCCACCACCTACTCCATCCCCCCATCCTCAAACTTTAATAGGAAGCATGTGCTCTGGTGAGGATGAGATCTCTCTCTCCATCTCTCTCTCCATCAGCTTCCTCCTAAGGCCATGTGAGCACAGAAGAGCCCTCACTCACACATTCACATTGCTTTGTCTTGAGGTGCAATCTCAAAGAGCACAAAAACAGCCAGCTTGCTATTCCTCCTAAGCCATCTTTGTCAACCATGTTCAATTATATTATGTACAATGCACAATTTCTACAAGCACTTTACAGTGCAAGGTGCTTATGTGAACTAGATACAGTCTCTAAGGTTTGCCTTTTGCAAAACTTGGCAGTGCAAATAGGTGGGCTAGTGGAGCCATTCGTTTTCAAAATAGTTCCTTGATGCCAAAAATTAACAGCATTTGTTTATTTTCCTGGTTTTTGTTATTTGATCCCTACATCTATTAATCAAACCAAAAGCCATTCTTCCAAACTGTGGATAAACTGCTTAAAAACAGGTCTTTGTCATGAAAACTGAAACAGGACCTCTCAGCTGCAAGCCCTCTGGCATACAGTATGTGTCATTGGCTATAGCTGGCGAGTAAGTTCATTGCCATGGCTACAGACGTGTAGAGAGTGACACATCCTCCTCCAGAGCTGATGAATGGTGTGACGAGTGTGTGGTGAGACAGACAACCCCACCCTGACTGCAGCACAGTGACACATTCCACCCCCAATGGGGTCCACATAACATTCTCTGGACATTCAGTCCTGCTGCTGCTGGTTGTGTGTGTGTGTGTGTGTGCCCAAGTGCAATGAACTCATTCCCTACTACAATATTCTGTTTTGTGTTTCACATTATAGTGATTCTAATATTTGACCAATTTGACCCAGTTGATGGTGTCATCGCATCACATGACACTAGTGACCTATGACAAGACCTACGGTAGTGACCTGACAAGAGCAGAAACTATTTTGGACCAGAACAGGACATGAAGGGGCAGGACCATGACGGTGCAGCTGGCTGAAGAAAAGCGTGTGTGTGACTCAATATGACCTGCCTGGGAAATAAAACTGAAATGATTCTATCAAACTGAGCATGCCACCTATGGACTAAGACATAGAGAGATATACTTTCTTTATCCAGAAGGAAATGAAGGACACGGCCTAAAGTGAATAACAATACACTGACAAACTGTAAATGGACACTATATGAAGACCTACTTGAAGCGAAAAGGAGTATTTTAATCGGCAACCCCGGATCCTTTAGCAGGGTTGTGGGAAGGGGAATGAAAGAAAAGTGCTTTGTGGAAAGAAGGCTCTCTAGCCTGAGTCAGCACACAAGACTTTGGCTCCACACTTGAGAGAGGGGTGGTGGAGGAAAAGGGATTGAAAGACTATGGAGCCTATGTGAGGAAGGGAGAGAAGGAGAGAGAGAGAGAGAGAGAGAGAGAGAGAGAGAGAGAGAGAGAGAGAGAACGACAGTCAGAGACATTCCTTCACTCTGAGTCAAGGCAGCTAGAGCACTTCTCCAGCGGGCATTCACTACAAGCAGCTCAAACAAAGCCCGAAGCCCACAGCCCTCTTTTACACAATGTTCTGAAGGAAGAAATGGCAAAAGAAGGATACAAAAGACCATTAGGCACTGATGATAGATGACTGGCCTAGTCTTTGCTATGGGCACTTCTTTGAAGACTGCTCTCAGATACCCTTGTAAATCCTCACAGGAACTGGATGGAACAGGGATGAAATATTAGCTATACTATAGCCTAATATTTCCAACCACTTTGTGCTCTGTTCCCCAAAAGTCTGGAACACATCATTAGAGTAGCTATTCACAAATCATCATTGCTCAAAAAATATCATCAATCTACACTATATGAATTGTGAACTGTGAATTCATTCTGAACACTTAAAACCTTCAGGTTTTATAATCAGATGTCACAGATCCTGCACTGAACTGTATTCAGAATCAATCCCTTGAGTTTTTTATTCTTGTATCAAAAACTGGGGGACCTACAACTGGCTGTATGGCTCGACCCCCAAGACCTGCTGTCTACAGTCTATAGTGACATCCCGTGCACTCGGACTTAACCTATCGATTGATTTGAAGTCACTACATGCCAGAGCAGACTGCTTCAAAGGCTCAGCCAATAGTTCGCAGTGGGGCCTGTCTGAATATCAGGGGATCAAAGGACTTGCACAGATAGAGTGAGATAGAGTTTAAATACAAAATTGACCTGTTCATCCATTTCCACGACGTTCTACACAGCAAGTGCGGGCCTGAAATGATCACAGACTTTCTGGTCGTCTGGCAACTGTAGTCCATCACTCATCAACAGTCTCCTCGCCATTAAACACAATTTAAGAATCTTTGCGATACTTTTGAAAACAGCTGACCTACTTCATCAGTGGAAAGTCATTCCTGGAAGCAGCTGGGGGATGCATATGGCATAGGCTATTGCCGCAACTGGGGCAGTGGGCTATATCAGAAATCGTAAACATCAGCATCTGACCATGCAAATATGATGTTAGAGTGGTAGCAAGAAACTAAAATTACGACAACAAAAACTGGCATTGCTACAACAGGGGAATTATCATCAAAGGTAGGCTATGCCTGATTTGTGAGCCATAAAGTCAAAGTGTACCCCGTATTGTCATTAGCGCACATCGTTACAGCCCCAGTGGAGTGGCGTGGTGTAACCTAAACATTGGTAAGCTATGAGATATTCTAGTTACTCTTAGGGTCAAGCCGAGACACAAAAGTAAGCAGTAGCCTACACATACCTTTCAAACAGATCCGATGATAATAATCCCCGTTTAAGTAAACCGCTGTAAAACCCGGTTACTTTCTTCCATCGGTTCAGATTTGATCAAAAATGCGCGCACATTCCAAAACGATGCACTTGGTATTGTTTACAAAAGTAATCCAAATAGTTCTGTGTGTTCCCTTCGAGTTCTGTATGCACTTTTGTCAAAATAGAGCGAAATACCGAAATCCCGTTTCATATTTTCAGTTGTTCAAAAGTTCAGGAATGTCTTTTCCACTAGATTGCGCTATGAAGAGAATGCATGAAAGGACTGCCCCCTTTCACAAACCGCAAAGTCGCAGCAGCAGCAAATTCGTACTCTCAGGCCGGACACAAGCGCAACCCCCAACCCCCTAGCTCGAAAGTTTAACGGAGTCCAAAGTTTTTTAAGGTGGGGACTTCCCTCCTTCGGAGTCCGCTATAGGAGGTCAGTCAGATATGCTTGCGTTGCCGTTGGCTTTTAGAAACGTCGCTCAGGCATTAAACAAAAATTGACAAAAGCCCTTTGTGTGTTTAGATCAGCTTCTGGGGCCCGCTCGAATGCCTCGGCCAGGCAGATAGCCTATCTGCTTATCCCATAGGCCTACGGGAAACTGGCCGCATCAGTCGTGCTGTAACACAATTAGGCTACTGAGCAGCCGAATGCTGAAAATAATATCAGGAGATACAGATTTAATGTTGCATCACGTAGGCGCGTTGAACAAGCAGAATGTGAGTTTTCCAGTTCTAATAAGGCTAATTTCAGACAATAGCCTATATGGCACTTTGATGGGGATAATGTTCTGTTATGTCAGAGAAAACATTGACTCTTAAACTGGAAGATGCTTTGTTGACATAGGCCTTAATGAAAAATAAAAATGCCTAAACTTCAAATTGCTTCAAAACACTAACAGGTAGTGAGCCTAGACCTAGCCTATTATTTCCAGTCATTAAATATAAAAACCGGTAGGCCTACACAGAATTTAGGCTATGGGTTAGCCTATGTTTTTGTTAAATGCCTTAGCAACGTTTCTAAAACTGTCCTCAAAAAGAATTATTATAATATTAATTGACATTAGAGGGGAAACTAACTTGGGAACAGATTTTTCACTTCCTATATCAGGGCTGTCATATGAGCATTAGGCTTTCTTCAGAAGGTCACCATAACATGCGTGACCACAAACAGCCAGGTGATAAAAATGACTGTTTTATCTTTCTGAACTGACTTCCTCATGCTTAATTTATCCTCCTTTCCTGTCTGTAAGCATTATGCACCTCATAGTTGAGTCACTTGAGTTCAATAGTGACATGTTGTGCATGCGGAGCAGCGAATAGGCTATTATGTTGCACAAACATGCTAAAAAAAATGGTTCAATTCAAGATTTTTAAAAAGGCCGCATGAGATCATGTAAATCGCTGCATCCATCCCCTGGGCCTTATGGTAAGCTATGAGATATTTTAGTTACTCTTATGGTCAAGCCAAGACACAAAAGTAAGCAGGAGCCTACACATACACAACATGATAAAAAAAAAAAAATTGTTCAATTCAAGATGTTTATAAAGGCCGCATGAGATCATGTAAATGGCTGCATCCATCCCCTGGGCCTTATGTTTGACACCACTGTCCTATATCATAGCAGCGGAGTTCTCTGAACGGCTACACAGGGAAGAGAAGACACTCAACCATGCCTAGATTTAGCGTCATTTATGAGTGCTGTAAACCAGCATCCATGCTACCCGTGCTTCACAGTCTTCTGACAGTCAGTCAGTCAGTGCCTCCAGCTTTGTTAACAGTTGTCCAGGGGCAATCAATATGCACAATAGCCCAAAGCATTAGACCAATAATGGATCAATTCCACTTAGTGATCCATTGGCAATACACCCATCAACCAGGAATGCCAAAAACAAAGTCCTTCAACAGGTAAATCCTTATTGCAGATTGTCAAATTAATTGAAAGCTAAATTGTAGGATTATGAACGAGGACATTGTGCATGCATGCGGGGCATGTGATGTATTGAACATGCAAGGAGGGTTAAAACTCCTGCAAACAGAGGTGGGTTGATTGATGGCTGACAATCAATTCTTTGGGCTCCTCCCAAAGTATGTTTGATAAACCAACAATTTCTGAAAACAAGATGATTTACTGTGCACTTTACACACTTTACACACTATAATTTACAATATTAATCCTTTTTTTATATCCTCACTGTGAACAAATAAAACAACTGCTCTGTCTAGAAAGCATTACAGCCTTCCACATCAAGAGGCTATAAAATGCACATTTATTTGTTTGTCATAAGAACAAGACAGAATTAGGTACCCAGTCAGTTAATCAGGTAATTAAAAGGCAAAGGCTTTAGCTTCTCACCAAGCACTGAGTCGCTGATCTCCAATAAATCCAGTCCAGACACTGAGTTTTCTGAAAGCAAAATGTACAAACATAAGTATCCTCATGCAGACTTTCAAGTCACTGCCTTCACACTGTCAAGACATGTTCAGGGACATTTGCATCACTTAACATTTCTGTTACAGTAGCACCCTCTTGTGGCAAGGCATAGTTTGCAACTGTCATAAACATAGCCTCGAGGAAAAGCTTGCCCCCATCCACTTCAAAAATTGCTTGTTCCATCTGAAGAGAGCCCTTCGAATACTACAACTTCATGTTTAGTACTTCATAATAACTTCATAGACTGACTTACCCAAGAAACTTTGCGCATGTTCGCTAAAACCAACATGATTTATCCAAGCCGAAACCTCTTCTGGTGTCCAATGTTCCACAGGAATCATGTTTGCCCTCGTGTCTCCTCAAGTGTGAGGGTTTTGGCTTTCGAATGAAAGACCAAGGGGAAGTACGGGTTAAATTATACGGGTTCTAGTAAAATGACAAATTTAACAACATGTCAGGCAAAAACAGATAAACAAAGATCGCTGTTAGTCCATTTTTAATTGGGATTGTTCGCCGCGCGCGTACAAACAGCAGCTTTGTTTTTAGACTCCTTGTTGCCCTGGCCTTGACATACTTCGAAAATATCAAAGACATCCCTCTAATACACCGAGCCACTGCTAACGTTGCCGCACACTACGCAAAAGTACACTTTCGTCCAGGTGAACACATCGGAAGAAAAGAACACAAACTTTAGCCAACTGTACTTCTAGTTTAACGATTAGCCTAAAACTTACCGTCAATCACTCGCTATAGATGAAAAATTATCATTTTCGGCTTCCCGAGAGTGATGAACCCACATCAAAAGCACACCTCTCCAGGTAAGGGTGGAGCTTGAGCGGACAGTTAGGCAGTCCCTGATGCATTGTTGGAGCTGTAGTTCAAAATAAAACTTGGCAAAATCTTTGCGTTCAAGACAAGTTGGCGCTCCACCCTTGTCTGGATCCTCATAATGGCAAGTTCAGCTTACGCTGCGTTAACGCTGACATAGGCTACTGTCACTAGTTGATGTTTATCACAGTGGCACATGATATTTAACACAACGCGCAGTCACCAGGTATTTCTGCTCTTCTAGGCTTTACTACTTGTCATTTATTTAACTGGCTTCAATGATAATGAAGCTATAAAACTTAAAGCAATTTAACCCTTTCTTAACACAGGTGTGTTCCACCTCATGGCCTTGTTCAGGTGAGAGAGTGCATAGGACATGCTAAAAAAATAGTAGAACAAACAAGCCAAGTCATCTGGGTATTGCACCAATACGTTTATTTCATAAGAAGATTGATATCAATCTTCTTATTATCTCCAATTGGGCCAATACAACTATCTTCCAAGCGTACACATTAGGATGACAATGACAAGCCCTACAGTATCCAACATCTGCATGGAGGCAACAAATACAAAATAGAAACTCTATTGAGTTAGAACACAGAACAACTTTTACGTCATCAGAAGGTGGCACACCCACCACTTGCCTGATTGTTCAGAAGAGACGCAAAAAGAAAGAAAAAAAAAAAAAAGACACACACAAACTAACATTTTATTTTCAACACCCAAACACAGATGACCAACTCCGACTGATGTGCTATGGATAGTCAAGAGATACATCAGTGATGATGAATGATAAATCTGTTGCCAGAGGCACATCTCCTCCTTCTCCTCTCGAGACACTACAGCAGCCGTGTGAGGTGCTTGCTGATGGCCCTCTACCCAGAGCCCAGGGGACTGGAGCTCCGAGAGCACTTGGGCCAGAGAGGGAAGGAAGAGCAGACGGGGAGACCGAACGAAAGAGGGGGTGGGAGAGAAACAGCGCAACGCCTTCCGGCAGTTTCTCATCCGTGAGTAGACTGGCAGAGTAGCAGTAGAGAGGTGTTGGTCACTGGTGTCCTCTCGCTGGGATGGTGTGAGTACGGGGGGGTGTGGGTTTGTGTGTATGGATGTGGGGAAGGGGGTAGAGGTGAGACATGGAAAGAGTGCATCTCTGAGGGGGGGGGGGGGGGGGGGGAGTAAGTGCTTCCAAA
>JASCQY010000388.1:18877121-18905099 GCA_030264315.1 Sardinella tawilis
CTTCCAAACTCTCAAAAGGGACACGCCTATCTGTGCTTATGCACTGCTCAGGGCATCCACACCAGGCAGCACTTTACCTGTGGACAACAAACAAACAAACAAATAAATATGTAAAGCCCAAGGGTCTCAAAATGCTCTACAATTGGATTCTACAGTGCACTAACCTTAATATTTATGTGAAACCAAAACCTTAAAAAACAAGCTTTTAGTTCTAAGACTAAGTAATCTATGCAGTGTATAGATTATTCTAGTGATGACATCCAATGGGCAGAACTCTTCTCCCTGAGGAAGTGAGGTCACTCACCCTCCAGCAGCTCAAGGCTGGCTCCGCCCCCTGTGCTCACGTGGCTGACCTTGTCCTCAGTGCCCCACTTGGCACAGCAAGTAGCTGTGTCTCCACCACCTGCACACCAGCCACACACGAGCGCACGCGCACGCGCACACACACACACACACACACACACACACACACACACACAAAATCAAACTCAACTGAAGCATAGTTTCTGGGGGAAAACTATGGATGTTCAGCTCCACCCTCTGTGTTTGAATGCGAGGAAGTCTTCCAGAATGTTCTGCATAAGGCTCAGTTGCTCTAATTACTATTTTCCCTAAACCACATTTTGAGGCAGGCTGTATTTTAAAAGGGCCTGGTCAGCCACAGGCCTTCCCAGCAGCGGCTGCACTGTGTGTCTGCGTTAGGGCTACACTAGTGTCTATGTGTAGGGGCTACACTGCAGACCCAAGAGATGGGCCACATGACTTGCATTACTGCATTAGGATGGCCCAGTCCAGTCTAGGAGAGTACAGTGGCAAAGCTCATGTTTGCCTCAAACAAACAGGATGTTTGCCTGCAAATGTAACAGGACAAAAATCACTTTGAAAGTTTTTAAAAGTCCCTGAATGGCAGAAAACTTCCAGTCTTCTACCGATTGGCCTCAGTCTGTGACTCAAGGGATGGCTGACAAACTAACATTTTCTCGCATGTTGAGTGTATAGCTGCACATGTTAACAGAACTAATGCATAGGTAAGTTACATTGGTTTTGAAATGTCGCAATTTAACCTATATATATAAAAGAATACTGATATCGCTCTTTCAGTGTTTGATGCTCAAGTTTTCTGTAAAACCTGCATGTACATTTCTTCAAGGGAAATGGGATTTGCCATAATTAATTTTTAGTGAACAATAAATTATGTTGATACCACCGAGTTAGTTTGATGTACATGTAGTCTTTCATGAGAGTATTCAGTCCTGCTCCAGACCAGCTCATTTCTAGGTACTGTTCTCATACCCATTTGGAGGGCTCCATCTAGTGGCCATACTGTTTATACACAACACAGATTCAAAATGGATGCCAAAGGGCCAATGTATTACCATTGCTTGTACTGCGTCTCTTTCACTTTCTCTAGCAAAGTGAACACAAAAGGCCAATATGGAAAATGTGAACATTAAATTGTACTACAAAGCTCCATTGTATGACTATGGGTACCTGCCAGTATGACAAAGTTTTGTTGAGATCATGTTTCACTGCTTGTTTGCCTAAATAAGAGAACAGAAGACCTCACCCTCTCTCTCTGGCTCAAGCTCAGATCAGACTTGTCCAAACAGGTGGGACACCAATCCCCAGTTTACCCCATGAGCAGCTCTGACTCTGAGGAAGCATGTATGTGCAAGAGCAGGAGTTTACACAGGCTGAGCTAAGGGTCGTATGACTGGGCCAGGATCATTCATAATCTCCCTGCTGCAAACACAAACGGCCTTAGAATTAGATCCAAAAGGGTTTGTTGTGGGAATAACGCCTTGTGTTTTCATTAAATGCTCAACATGAGACGAGATGTAAATGTCTTGGTCATTAAGCCAAACCCTACATTTTGAGTCTCTTGGTTCTAGGAGTATATTGAGCTACCGAGCTATGGAACAAACACGGATATTTCTAGAACAAACGCAAGAAGGGCACACAGATAGCAATCCACTGGCTAGAGGGCCTTCAGAAGCAAATTTTGACAACACCGTTCACTGACGAGCACTTGGATCGCTTACCGATGATTGTGACGCAGCCGGATTTGGTCACCTCCACCACCTTGTCCATCAGGTTCTTGGTTCCCTTGGCAAAGTTGTCCCACTCAAACACACCCACAGGGCCGTTCCACACAATCTGCTTGGCGCGGCCCACTGCCTCTCCAAACAACTTGGAGCTCTCAGGCCCACAGTCCAGACCCTAAAAAGCAGAGGATGGAAGAGTTTGAACAGGCTGAGTGTGTACTGAACATACCGATTCGATGCTTTAAAACAACACACTGCCAAAGTCATGGAACTCAGCTGCTCTCAGAGAGGGCTGACTATTTACTGATGAGATTTTGATGCCAAAATGTATAGAGTTGAGTTAAATAAAAAATAATGTACTAGACTTTAATGCATCTAAAATAAGCGTAAATGCCACTTCATAAACTAAATAATGGCCTTTTTTTGCTAAATGGCACCCTCTTCGGCAACAACTACAGTTGATTTCCCCAGATTTGACACCAAAACAGGGCTTTGTTCAAATCTGCCCATTTTTAGTGCCCATGTCTGAGTTGAATATTTCCATATGAAGGCATAAAGCCTTTTTTTCACGGGTTGTCTCTCGTGTGTCAGTGTGAACATTATAGATTTAGTGCACACGCTCAGACTCCAGCAAAGCCCCGTCCAGCTTACTCCTCCTCCTCCAGCCTCCCTCTGGCCCCGGCCTCCCACTTTCTATTTAACACAGCAGCTATGCAGTTGTGTAAGTTGTTCCCATTGTGTGTGTGTGTGTGTGTGTGTGTGTGTGTGTATGTGTGTGTGGTGTCCTTTTGAAATGGGGAGAGAAGAGCCTGCATTCCCTCACCATCCAGCCGGCAGGAATGCCTTTGTCCACGGTGGCTGTGCCTGTGGTTGCTTTCTCATCAAACTTATCGGCGGTGATAAAGTCTGTGGGCAGGTTGATCTTCACTTTGTTCTTCTCAGCCTTCGCCATCAAGTCCTTCACAATCTTGGCACCCTCATCGTCATACAAGGAGGTTCCGATCTGTCCACCAAAGTCGAAGATCAATTATAACATTACTAACATGCTAATGATGTATCACTTTCTGTGTTTGTTCAAATGACAACTAAATGCTGAAACCTCTCACACACACACACACAATATTAATTCTTGCTCTCTGTCTCACCTCCATGTTGTTGAGGACCTTCAGGAAGGTGAAGGCCATTCCTCCACCGATGATCATCTCATCGACTTTGTCCAACATGTTATTGATCAGCTGAATCTTATCTTTGACCTTAGCACTGAAGGGAAAAAACAAAGATCAAAGACGTCCAGTTTAGCACATACATAAAGCCTTTTATTAGTCACTACCTGTCTCATTCTGGTAGGAATTTCAAATTCTAAAAAGCTGTTTAGGAATCAATAAAACCGGAAAATAAAAAGTGTGACACTGGTATTAACTCTGCATTGTTTGCCCCTCCCGAACTTTTTTCTCCTTGCTTATGGGTCTTTCTAAAATAACTTTAAATTCAGATGATTTCTATTCGTTCATTCATACATATTCATACATATTTAAGGGCTTTGCCTTTCCTCAGAGAGGACAGTGTGGCAAATGAATGTAACGTATGTAGGATTCCAACCCAGGTACCCAGTGGCCCTTATTAAACCTGAGGGTGGGCCATATGCTGTGGCCAATCGTACCACTGCTACCCCATCTTGATGCTCTCTTAGGTAAACACAATTTGAAGACAGACAGAACATCCCCCATGATAACACAACCTTTTATCAGCAGCCCTAGCAGTCACTACTGAAGCACATGATCAAACACACCTGCTGGAGTAGCGCTGTGCTGACGCAAAACAAAAAAACACACACACACACACACACACACACACACACACACACACACCACAACAGTGGGTCAACCCCTTGGTCAACCAATGGCAATGAGGGGGAGTGAAGCTCATCCATGCTGTGTGTTGCACAAGGGCTGATACAAACATGAACCTTGAAGCGGACTCAAAGTTAACCAATATTCCTTACAGGCATACAGCCATATGGTACTGGTCACTTGTTCATGCATGACGAGGCACACAGCCCGGGGTATCAGTCGTCAACAACAAACAACCTGGGGGCGTCATGGCTCAGCGGGCTAGTGCGTCATACCATGGGGGACCTGGGTTCGATTCTGACCTGAGGTCATTTCCCGATCCCTCCCCATCTCTGTCCCCACTCATTTCCTATCCTCTCTCAATCAAGGCAACAAACAGCCCCAAAAAATCTCTTAAAAACAACAAAAAACCTGAAAATCATCCAGCATATCGTTTACATTGTGTCCCAATGCTGGACTCGAGCTGAGCATTAGATCCTTAATGAAAGCGGACACTGAAAGCCTGCCATGCCATATTGCTGGGCCGACGGCCGTGCTCCTCCAGTCCACTGCAAGGGAGCCAGTGTGCGGGGAGAATTACATAACCAGATAAAGAGCTCTATTCCTGGAAGGCCACTGAAGCACACTGAGGATTTGTCCTGCACTGATGTCCTCTTTAGGCTGCGCTGAGGAAGTGGCCGAGCATGTCCAGGTGCTGACACATAGTGCTCTTAAGGGCTCTGCTAGTGTACAGGAAGCGTCCTTGCAGTGCGTACGGCTCCTGCTAATCCCAACAGCTACTGGCTCTCCGGACAAGCCAGATTAATTCTGTCAGAGTCCAAGTCCAAAAACTTTGGACTTACTGGATTCATACACACCACTACTGCTTTAGCATAAAGATGCTCTGCCATTTACAGAGTTCTTGACCCAGGACATGAGGGTCTATATTTAAATACTGCCAATTTACTATCCGTGACTGGCTTGTCCTGGGTAAAGTCTGGTGATGTGATCTGTTAAGCAAAAGGGATCAGGTGCAGGGGGTTAACCTGAGAGAGTTAACCTGCGTGGACTGACTGGTCATCACGCTGATTGAAACCTCAATTATCAATTATTACTGAGAATAGTCTGGACTGGAATAGGGGGGGGGGGGTAAAGTTACTAAAGTCCCACTGCAGGCCATGTTGTAGTGGCGCTACTGTACCTACCCTCCCAGGATAGCCAGGAAAGGCCTCTGGGGCTTCTCCAGGGCCATGGCAAAGTAGTCCAACTCCTTCTTCATCAGGAAGCCCGCTGCCTTCTGGGGCAGGTTCACACCCACCATTGAGCTGGGAGAGAGAAACAGAATGGCTTTCATGGTGGGAAATCAATCAAGTTCAGTTGAGCAATGGCAGCAGAGCTGGGGAGGTGTTCCTCATGTGCTGAGGACAAGCAAAAGGGTGCAAATACAATTCCGTTTTTTTAGCTTTTTTAACTTCTTGCAGTTTCTCTGCATGCTGTTTCTGTATATGAATGTGTAGTCATGCACTGTAGTGGTTATGGGTAGTTTCTAAGTATGATTTGCAATGCTGTCAGTTTGTGTAACATCTTCCATTTTGTTGGCTTTAATTTACTTTTTGCGGGTGGACCATGTGACTACACGTGCCTGCGTAGTGCGATGGTGTATTGGGGTGTGTGTATGTGTGTGTGTGTGTGTGTGTGTGTGTGTGTGTGTGTGTGTGTGTGTGTGTGTCTACCTGTGTGCTCTGTGTGCGGTGCCAAAGGCATCGTTGACGTAGACGTCGCCCAGCTTGGACAGGGAGGCTCTGAAGGAGTCGATCTGCTCCTGAGTTGCTTTGGTCTAAGAGCAGAAAGAACACACATTAAAAAAAGGCTCATTCTTCTGGTCATAAACTGATAGTGACAATAGACAACACGCCTTGAAAACATTGGAACCCGGTTATAAAATGATAATATATCTTATTATGCCTCCTTGTGTCTTTAAAGCATCAAGGACAAACACATTCCACAGTCCAGATGCAACAGAAATGGCTTGGCTGGGAAATCATCTGCAGACTGCAACTAAAAGAGGCAAAGCGTTGTGTTTGCACAGCTAACTCAGCCCCGGTGTGTTTCTCTATGCCAATCTCACACAGCTGCAGCTGTGGCGCCCATTTACAGTCTTTACTTCTCTCCTTCAGTTGGCCTCGTGGAAAGATGGTTGGGAACAGACACTGATCCTGGTACCCGACATTCACAATGAAACCCAACACTATGCTAAAGGCTTTTGTCTTTATTTTTATTTTTATCTCTTCCATATAAAGACCAATTGTATCAATTGTATATATTTTCCCTTGGCATATCCGACCTTCCCAGTAAATGATTCCTCTCCCCTGACCATTATAGAAAGGCCTTTCCCTTTAACATTCAGAGTGGAGTTACCTCTGCTATTTAGCACGGAAAGGTTGTGACCCTTCACCCCAGTGGAAGAGAAAGGTCAAGGGCCCTCTGTGCCACGCTCGTGTGCAGAGGTAGAGTGGTTCACCCAGGCCATGCATGCAGACAGGCGTGAAGGGAGTGAACCCAGTAAAAGGTCAGAGAGCCAGCCGTGGCTCCCCCCTCCCCGGCCACCCTCGCCCCGCTCCGCTCTGCTCCAGTCCAGTCGGCTGCAGCAGAGCGGCATACCAGCTGGGGCTCGGGGACAGGAAAAGCAACACGCTCTACTATTCTAACCTTCAGACAAATGTCAAGAAGTCAATGTTATCAGCATCGGATCTGTTACTGGACCGCGCTTTGCTGGAGTGCGTTTTGCCACTTGGTCTTTACCACCACTCTCCTAGGGGTCCAACTTGGAGCTAGTACTGCAAACGTGTGCTAAATGAGCCTTATAAATCAATCAATCAATCAATCAATCACCTTATAGTGTTCTACCAATCAGGCTCTGTCTCTTATAGTATTCTACCAATCAGGCTCTGTTTCTTCAAACCACGTGAAGCCAGTGTTTGACAAACTGTTTCTCTTCATTTCAATTTGATCAGAAGTATCTAGCACTACCACTGCTGTAGGGCTGCTTCTACAATGAATGAAGAGGAATAGTATCATTGGCTTGGCAGCTTGGGGAGGCCCTAAGAGAAGGGGGCCGGTTTCTCCTTCTTCCCCCGTGAATGAGCCGCAGCGGAGCTGCTGCACTGTGTGCCAGTTGAGCTGACGGCTGTGCCAGTCACCTTGTTTCCGGAGGCGTCCTTGCCCTTGCCCTCCTCCGCCACGTGGAACCGAAGGTTCTCCAGCAGGATGACGGAACCGTCAGCAGGACTTGCACAGGCTGCCTCGACGTCAGCGCCAACGCAGTCCTTGAGGAACTTGACATCCCTGCGTTCAAGCACACCCAGACACACAAATGCAATGACTCTCAAATCATTGAGAGCATCGACATACTCCTCAGATATGCACGTGATGGATACAAGCACATGTGCCAGAGAGCCAGCACACACACACACGCACACACGACTCTCCACTGCACCGTTTACAATACATGTACTGTGCTGTAAAATAGCCCAGTGGCATAAGATAGAACACCATGGGAAGGAACAGAGAAATCTGTGTTACTGAGCGCTATGCTAAGTGTGTGCTGTTTGTGGCCTTGAGCTTCTCACTTACTTGCCCAGGAGCGTCTTGAGCTCGTCGGCCACTGGCTCCAGGGAGAACTTGTCAGGCATGGGGTTTCCATCGGGCCTGCCCAGATGGCTCATCAGAACCACCGCTTTGGCTCCGTGGTCCAGGCAGTGCTTGATGGTGGGAACGGCAGCTTTGATTCTGGAGAGAACACACACATTTTTAAGCACATCTTTAAGCAGACACACACACACACACACACACACATACCTTCACCACACACCACCAGGTGAAATGATAATCATTGGTTAAAAAAAAAAAAAAAAAAAAAAAAAAAGAATATAATCTGCATTCTTTGTTCACTCTTACAGTACCTCTGGTTGTTGGTGATGGCCTTGTCCTTCATGGGCACGTTGAAATCAACCCTAAATGAAAACAGGGAAATTTCATGATTACACTGTTAACAGGACACACACACACACACACACAAACATATAATATTTTTTTTGGGCACCTCTATATTACATCTTCATTCCATATACACAGAGGTAGAGCACCTGGAGGGATGATAGGGAGAGCTGAGTCAGCCCTCTTCTCTGACTCAGCACTTCCCCAATGCAGCACATGCATCAAGGAACTAACTTACAGGACATGGAAACTACTGATGGAGTCTGACTCATTTAGCCTACAACAACTTTGTTTGGCTGTTTATTTATAGGAACTACACTTAAACAAGTCAGAGAGGGAGAGCAGATGTCAGTTGATAAAATGATTGTGACTTTTACTAATGATTTGTCAACAGGGAGACACACCATTCCAGAAATATCACTTAACTTACTACATGATAGGTGGGCAAGTGCGTTTCGCGCTTATATGAGTTAATCTCTACACACACTTTGTAAACCAGAAACTTTGGAGCAATGGACAGTTGACTTTGGACAGTTGACTTGTAACCAGCCAATGATCCAGCCCCAAGGGACTATTCCGCTCAACATTTCACGCTTTTATGACCATTACTGATTGACAGAGTTGTAGTAGACTATGGCACTGTCTTTGTTGAAGAGATTTTGTCGCTAATCCGATGGAGCGTGCAGATGATGGCTCGGTAATATGTGTCACTCACACCGTTACTATAGGCCTAAATAGGCACCTTCACCGGTAGGCTACTGAGTCAGACACGCACCGAGGCACGTTCGCACACAGTCACTCCGGGCAACCACCGATTACGTAAACCAGACAACTCCCCCATCCTGCGGGACCCACTGCCTCGGCCCGTGCGCTTCTAGCTGACTTGATGGGTAACTCCAGCAGTTTTTAACTCACCATTTAATTATATTAGGCGTCTACTACGCCCTTATCCTGTGCAAAAGACAGAGGTCATTCTTCATGTTGTAACGGCAAAAGGTGGCGTTGTTTGCGCATCTGATGTCGCATCACATGTTTTTCAACATCGATTCAGAATACCCAGTGTCAAAAATAGAGAGCATATCTGTGATACGAGACACCCCAAGTCCTGCTTCATGAGCATCGCACCAGAAATTTGGAAAGGTTGGGCCTGTCATTAAATCGCGATTTCGTTATCTTCTGTGGTAAAATTCCATGACCTATCCAACATCCCTTCAATGTAAGAGAAATAAACCAACATCTTATCGCATGTGGATTTAAGAACTTTATATTTTAGGCTTGGGGAACATCCGTTTCGCCTACAGCATCATCAACATGCATATTAAAGGAAGTGACTGGATATGGCATGGGCATGCAGTTGCCGTCTGACATTTAGAAAACGGGTGTCCATTTTCACTTTGCTCTCGACTGTGAATGTAAACTACAGGGCATGTAACGTTATTTTCAATGTAACAGCCATGTATGGATGCCGTCCTTTTGTAACTCTCACTAAATTGATAAATTAACGGCACTGGGAAAACGTGACTTTCGACACACCATCCACTTCCGGAAGGTTTAACGTCACGATTATATTCCCTGTTCTCAGCACAAAAATATGTTACAGTTGCCTTTTGTGCACCAAATACTCTATAAGTGAAAATGTTGCCAACCAACATCGGATTTCATTAAGCAACTGGTGATGTAATGTAGCCTTAAACCTGCGCCAAATTTGCGGGGTGCCCATTATTTGTGCAAAACAAATCCTACCTCATGATGACACGCTTGCCCTTTACGTCCACCTTATCCAAAGTGAGTTTATTTGACAGAGACATTTTGGATGTTGAATTGTTCTTGTGCTGCCGTTTCCCTTAGCGTTACCAGCCTCCTATGCAGATGGGCACTTCCCAACTGTGAATGACCTTAGCGCAGTGAGAAATTCATGTGCTTGAGGAGTCTGTCTCCACAACGCCCCACTGTTTACCGATTGGACAACACCACATTTTCTGACGCACCATTGGGTGAATGAAAAGCCAATCACGTATGTTAGAGGAAGTCACGTTCACTACAGTTGCCCAGAATATCTTGTAGTAAACGGGAAAGTAGCCTAAACCATCACTTTTAGAACTAGCTTTGTACGACACGAATTTAGACATATAACACCCTCGTCCATTTAATTGCCCATTCAAATAGAAACATTGAAAGTAACATTGTTAAAACAGTCTGCAGGTTCTGCCATAGTAATGGTTGGATGAGTAGAGTGACAGGCGGATGCGCACCATCGAAGACGCACGTTCACCATGAGCGATTATGACATGACCGGACAGAAAAAGTCTGTGGTCACTAAGTCAGACTTACAGCCTATGGGCTACTAAATTCCTGAATGTAGACCCCTATTTTATTTATCATAGGCTCTACAGCCTATAATTGCATAGAATCAATGGGTAATATCAGACAGTCTGACAACAGTTGCTGGAGATTATTAATGTAAGGCCTGCAGGCTACAGAGCTGCTGGTAAGGTCATCAGCATTTAACACCTGCTGATAGGCTGCAGCACTGCCAAGGCATGCTGGCCTCCCCTCACAGTCACAGTAGTGTTGGGTTTTAAAATCTTGGTCTAGGTGGAAGATGATATTACAGAAATCTTAGGTTTTCCTACCATACTGTTGTTTTGTAAAATTGAGAGAGACATTCTCCTTGGGCTGTTTGTGGTTGAGCAGGCTTATGCTAAGCTTTGGAGGACAAGGATAAGATGAACATAAGAATAGACGTTTATCAAAAGAAACTGAACAATAGTATTACAAATATGTTTAAACAAATGTTACAATACCTGTCACTTTTTGCTAGCATACAAAAATACAACAGCAAAAATGCAAATGCAAAAATATCCACTAGATGGCAATCTAACTGCTCTAACTAAATTGAAACTTCACACCAAACACATTTTTGTTGACAAACAAAGTCCTGACAAATGGTATGAGGCAAAGAGCACCAGGCCCACATGGTTTGGATTGCTAAATGGTTGCTTTAAAATGCCTTTATTTGTAGTTAGTACCTGGAGAGTAACCTGTGGGAAAAGGCTGATCATGTATGCCATTCGAGCAATAGCACTTTACGACTGGGATCATGCCATTCTAGATATACCATTGTATGTTTCCCTGGGATAGCATTCACAAATCAGGTTGAAGCCAGAGACATTCAGAAGTTTACAACTGACAGTACAAATTCAACGCCAATCAAGGTTTCATTCTAATTGTGCACATGCAGCCAGTGCATCAGCAGCTACTAGTATCTCCAGACAGCAGGTGTGGAGAGGCCTGGCCTGGCCTGGGGGGTGCGGGGGAAGGCTGAGGTCTTGATGAGGACACACTAAGCTTGGACCTGTGGTAACCTGCACCTGCGGAAGCACACTGAGGCTGCTTGTGTTCTCCCAGTTGGATGTGTGTATGAGTGGCCTGCTGGGACAAGGAAAGGCAGGGCAGGTGTATTTATATAGCCGCTAGCGCATGACAGAAATAAGGATAGTGAATAATAGAAATTAATGTGACATGAAAATGATAGAGAAAAATCAGTAAAATACAAAGTACAAAAAAAAAAAAGCTGTGAATAAAATTCCATAAAATAAAAAAAGATGATAAAATGAGTAAAAATAGTTGTGGGTCTGTAAGTGAATGTATAGAGAGAGAAATATGTATATGGTCCAGCCAAGCATACGCGCTAATATTGTATGTATAGGGCACAGGCTGTGCACCAAAACATAACAAACCACATTTCAGCCAAACACCAACAAAATGGTTAAGGGAGGGCGTGGGGGTTAGTGAGCATGCATATATAGGTGGGGGAAGTGAGAAAAGTTGATTTAGTAGCGTGAATTTGAGAACAGCATTTTGTTTGTTTACGTGGAACATCAACAGAAGTGACATCATTCAGGATCTCATACAGTAGTTCACCTTTAAAAGGACTGACTGATCACTGATGATGGCCCTGCTGTTCTCTTCCACTCTTCCGCCTACTCTCTTCTTTTTGTCCTTATTTCTTTTTACGGGCCAGTCTAATATGCCTCTCTTAACTATCCAAAAGGCCAGCATCAGGAATCCAACTCTTCTGTTCAAATCGACACTTTGTTTTCCTGTGGATAGCATTTTTTTTCTCAAGTTTTGAATGGTCTAAAAGTTCTCTGTAAAGAATGAGGGGTTCATACTCAGAGATGGCAAGGCCCCTTTTCACAACAGCCTTTTTAGTTGTGCAGAAAATAGAAAGGCAATCCATCAAGGTTCGGATTCTGCCCCATAGAAACTGCACAGATGCTGTGTTAATGTTTCAAGTAACACCTGTGCTTGTCAAAATGGTAAAAACTGGCTGCTGAGAGAAGGGTCCACAGAGGTCCATTTGTAACCTGTGTTGTCCTGCACTTGCTCAATTCTGCAACTTGCAGCACCACCATGTGGGAGTTTAGCACCCTAGCAAGTTAGCCAAAACATAGGGGGGTTACTTTCACTAGGGGCGGTCCTTGCTCGTTTGGTGCCCTGGGCAGACGCCCCCTCATGCACACAAGCCCTTTCCAAGGCAAATACAGATTAATTATAGCCTACTGTTAAGCTAAGGCTTCCCTAGAAGTCAACCTGTCTGACTTGACTATTTATAAAAATTATTAATAAAGGGCTATTCTGTGATCCAGGCCTGCTGCTTGTTACTCTAAACAGATCAGTGACAGTGCAAATCAATTAATGCAAGGAATAGCGTCTGTTCGAATTGGCTTTGGCATCAACTTTGGAAGAGTTACATTTGGACTTGTCTGAAAGTTGAGCAGAAAAAGGTAGGCCTACTCAAGTCATTTGTTTAAAAAAAGATGCATTTGCTTAGCCTGGGAATACCCTTGCTGCCTTGCGCACTCGTTCCGAATTGCTAGGCAGCCTGGAGACCATGGCCAAAATTTTCGCATGGATTTGGGAACCAATCACAGAGCTAGGATCAATGCCAAGACAATGCACTAACTATTGGAGAAACTGAACTTCACATCCCGTACGGGAAAATGAATAGGTGGTCCCCAGACTAAATCTCACTTGTAATTTAGTCTGGCATTAGCCAGGCTAGCATTTGCTTCTTCTGCCAATGATGCTCTGATTGATTCTGCCCCTAGGATTGAGCTCGGTCTGTCAGTCGTGCCCAGACTATAGGATTTTGATGTAGGATGGCTTGTCAGACTAGTACAGTACTTGGCTTGAGTAGGCCTAATATAATGTTTAGGCTGCTGCAAACTCAAATAACAACATATAAACTCCAAATAAACACCAATAAGCCAGTCTCGTTTGAGATGGCTGGTTGGCTGGTTTGAATGCAAAAGTCTATGATGCTGCCTATAACACAGGCTGTTGCCCAATGAAAAAAGTCCCTCTACCAGCCAGCCGGCCAGCCAAGTCAAGCAAGACCCATTGTTGATGTCCAGAGCCTGCAGGAAGATGTAAACGTGCGAACCAGCATGGCGTAAATTACCGTAATCCTACAAAGATGTATGCTCAGTAAAAAATGTAGATTACGTCAGTCAGCCTGATCTGAAATTGATGCTGTGCTTGAAACCTACAACTTTATTCTGTTTTCTGCATTAGTCAACTGTTCCCTAAAGCTGTTTCTTCCTAATTGTTTCAAGGCAAAATTCAAAGCTCACAATGTGCACATTTTGAGCTAAAACACATAGCTCATATAATTTCAAATGGTCTATTTACGCTTTTGTTGACACAAATTTAAATGTCTTCCATCATTCAGAGTAAAAGTGTAGCCTAGCTGCTAATCGGGGTCCACGCGAGGCTACGTGATTCAAAGCAAAGATGTAATGTCGATGGTACGTGGGTATATGGAATGTCGGTGCGCGTTAAATAGGAGAGAGGCGTGCTTGTTCAGTACGTGGCAGGGGGAAATCTGGGAGCTTCTCGAAAATTTCAGAACGGAATTTGAGTGTAGGCTACCCTACTCGCCTGAGGTGTGGAATTCACTAGAAATCTCTAGCCTATCTCTGTTGCTGAATCAGATTTTGTACGGTAAGAAAATATCGCTACAATTGTTAGTAGGACTGCAACATTGTTAGCCATACGATATGTTGTAACCTTTCTTACAACAGTCAACAACTTCTGTGAACGCAGTAGCCTAACTTTTGTCTTTATGAAGGTTATGGTACCCTACGTAGGCTATGTAAGTTAGGCAAGGCAACGATTTAATATAGACATAGTTTGTATGTTTCATACCTGTGCAGCACCGATAAGCTACAGAATCACAGTGATTGTAGGCTACCAAAGACAGCAGCATCAGTATACTCTACTTGTCGGTGATGTGTGAAGTTGTTGGCTAGATTTCTGACACAATTACATCATCGCACAAAATAGGCTACATGGTTCAAAATAATATCAGCATGAAGGCTAGCCTACTTATAGGCTCATAGGAGCATTCATTGAATATTGGGCTAAGTTGTAAGCCACTGTTAATTAAACTTGCCGAGTTAATTGAATGGTCATCAGGCCTAATAGCCATATGCGGCTGACTGGACAATTTGGAGGAAAAACGTGAAATTTTGTTTTTCGTGGCCGCAGACATACATTACAGTAGTCTATGTTTTTGCAGGAGACAGGACCAATGTTAGGTGAAAGAAAAAAGTGAAGAAATGCTATGCTTAAGTGGATCCAGTGTTTTCATGGCAATGACATTTTGCTAAATCTAAATGCTAGTTTATACATGCCTAGAAGCATCAGTTTGTGTCAAGTCCCTGATCATTCTGTCAAGTTGTGGAGTTGGGTGCACTCTGGATGCCCTAGTTTGCACACCAGATGTCCGTTTTCATGAATAACGTTACATAGCCAACTTGGCAAGGAAACGATATGTTAGTGTTCTTGGATAATGCAGGCGATATGTTGGCAAATTCAGTCAGATATTTTCTCGCCGTGTGGCCTGTGTGGTGCAAGATGTGTGTTAGACGCCAGAGAAAACATTTTTTTCCATCACACCTGGAAAAAAACAGTGGTGTGGAACAAAACCAAGGGTTCAATGGGGTGTTTAAAGCTATAAATTTGTGCTATGAATTCCTCTGAGGACATTTTGTAGCTGATTACTCATGATCATGATCCCTCCGGGGGCTCAGAAAAGCACAATGTTTTTTATGGAGATGAACAAATCTCAGGCTGATGCAACTGACATGCTATGTGGCATAATGGCAGTAAAGCAAAGGAATGTTTACAGTTTGCAAGTGTAATCACTGACATGTGTGTCTATGTGTAATCCTCTTTCCTCAAGGCAGTTTTGCTGGTCACCATTATGAAGTCTGCCTGTTGCCTTCATTGTTTTGAGTCTTGTGCATATATAGATCAAGTCCAAATGTTTGTCACATGTTTGTGCCTTTAAACAGTGCAGGCATTTAATTAGGGGGACATTTAGTGCATTTGCTGCCGTTAGGGATGTCTAGTGCAGCTAGCTAGGCTAATGAAACAATGATCCAATGTATTATTATTCATATGTTATTATACTGTAATAATTATGTATTATATATGTAACACTGGAACCAGAGCCCCCCGATACTGTATCTGGTAATGCTGAGGTGAGTAAGAAGGTAGGCACTAGGCACCATGTATTGTGAGCCAGGGCCAGTGTGAGCTCCACAGCTGGACAAACAGCCATGCTGTAATGTCCTTTAGCACATTTGCTGTGTACATGTACTGCATGCTCCATTAGCAGTGAGGAAGAACTAGGACTAGTGAAGAGGTGCAAGTGAGGAGTTTAGTGGGGGAAGGAACTGAAGCATGCTGTTAAGTACACAGACACACAGAGACACACACACACACACTCAAGTAAACACAGCCACGGCAGTGGAATGAGCTAGAGCAGCTGTAGTCCACCTTGGCTTCTCTCTGAGCCTCTGCCTGACCCAAAGCAAACTGGACCGGACCAGAACACAGCCCCAATAACACCCACCACACATTCTCTCACACACACACACATACACATACACACACACACACACACACACACACACTACATAACCTCATTGGTTTAATGGTAAGAGAAGAAACTACTAGATAATCCCTCACTAATCATTATGGCAAAAGTGAACTGGCATTTTGAATGGAGGTCCTAGTAGCCCAGCTCAGCCCTGCCCAGCCCAGCCCAGCCCTGCCCTGCCCTGCCCTGCTGTGGAGTGCAGTGGTCTTGTCTTGTCCGCATGAGGTGATGTGTAACCAGTGCTGTAATGCAGTGGTCAGAGCTCACTTCCTGAGGAGCCACGTTTACAGCAGGCAGCCCAGGGCCTCCCTCATCCACCACCACCACACACCACACACTAATATGGCTCAGTCATGAGCAAGAGGGCCCCCAACACTGACCCCATCCGCCCACACACACACACGCACGTATGTGTCTGCACGCGTAGTCATGGAGACCCACACACACACACACACACACACACACACACACACACAGTCTATCAGCTGTGGAGAGACAACTCCAGACATGGCTCAATGGAATTCTTTTCAGAAACTGCTGTAATGCGAGTCGCTGTTTGGGCTGAAGGAAGGTGGTAGACATATTTGTCAGTGTGCTCAGTAACTGCACATGCGTTATCATTGGGATCGCTGAGAACATGCTAGCCTGAGATAAGTGTTCTTGGTAGGTTTGGAAACAGACCCGTACTTTATCTCCCCTCCTGGCTAGCCGCTGCATGTCACAAGAATGGCCCACGTCTAGTCTGCAGGGTGTGTGACCCACTTGTGTGTGTGTGTGTGTGTGTGTGTGTGTATATATAGATGTGCAGGTGTTAGCACTCAAAGTGAAAGATCTCTCTGCTCTTTCTCCCTCTTTTGCTCCCTATCTGTCCATCTCTCTCTCTCTCTCTCTCTCTCTCTCTCCCTCTCTCTCCCTCTCTCTCTCTCTCTCTCTCTCTCTCTCTCTCTATCTATCTATCTAGATAGAGTGGAAGAATGCTGAGCCTGTACCCCGCCACCTTGGTCCTCATGCTGGGCTGTCTCTGTTGGACCACTGATGCAGAGATCTTCACCTCCATCGGTAAAGAGATACGTCTATGCACCACCCTTTGACTTTGTTCATGCCTCAGCGACTTCAAGTAGTCCCATGTTTATTTTATTTCACTTCAACAACATTTCATGGAATGACGGCAGTTTCAGACTCGTTTCGACTTGATCGAAAATGACTTGCAATTAAGTATGAGACCGAGCAATGCACTTTGTTTTGCTTTGAAAGGAAATGACAACAATGGGCAGTGAGAATGTCAGTGATGCTGACCTTAAATGGCCTTAGTTTTTATGTTTCCACACACTGGCTCTCTCTCTCTCTCTCACACACACACACACACACAGAGAAGTGGTGTATACTACACATTTTACTACTTTGCAAATGTTAGTGTACTAAACCAGGCTTACCTCAGCTTTGGTCCAGCGTATTGTCAGGTCCTGGGCTCTCATCCTTCACGGCCGGTGTGGTTGGGAAGAGTGATTGTATACAATTACACATGAAGAGTTGTGGAGAGAGAGAGAGAGAGAGAGAGAGAGAGAGAGAGCCTGCGGACCAGACAAGGCTCCTACAGTCAGTGAGTTGGTCACAATGGCTTTCCAAAGGGGCCTCCTGGACAACAGGCAGCACTGAGGCGGCTGGGAATGAGGTTAGCTGTTGTTGTGTTTGCCCCATATTTGTATTGTGTCCCTGACAACCTCCAGTAAGTGTGAGCGAGTTAAGCGTCTCTTGTGCACAAGCAGGGTGCAGACAGAGCAGAGCAGCCGCTGGGCCAAGGGCCAGAGCGTTGGAGCACATCCCTATCTGCATTCTTTCATTGGCTCTTCCCTTCCCTTCCCCTCCTTGCCACAGGCCAGATGACAGACCTCATCTTCACCGAGCGGGAGCTGGTCCAGTCCCTGAAGGAGTACATCAAAGCAGAGGAGTCCAAGCTTGCAGCCGTCAAGAGGTAAGGAGACGCTGGGACACCCAATGGTGAGGCCCCATTCCTACCCCGTCACAGTGACAAAGCATTCATTCAGACGTTAATTCATTCAGACATTAATTCAGTGCTATCCATTCATTCATCATCACAAATGTATTAAGTAATATGTTGTAATATGTAATATGAAGGTTAGGAGCAACTTGGGCTTAGTGTTTAGTGCCAGTGAGGCATTCCCAGTGCAAGTCAGTGCCTCTGTTGGCTGTTGTTTTTCAGCTGGGCGAGTAAACTGGACACGCTGACGCGGGCCTCCACGTCTGATCCCGAGGGTTTCCTGGCTCACCCAGTCAATGCCTACAAGCTGATGAAGAGGCTCAACACGGAGTGGTCGGCCCTGGAGAGCCTGGTGCTGCAGGACCCCTCTGATGGTAAAGCCCCACCCCCCCTGTCTGTCTGAGAGGGAGACAGGGAAATGTTTACATGGGCGCCAGCTGTGTGGGCGTTTCCCTCGCTTTTCCCTCCAGCCAATCTGCTCTCGCCACTGGTGGTTTGACTGGTCGTTCGCTTTGCACAGCACTGCTGTAACCAATGATGCTGAATAACACTTTTATCAACCGTCTCTGCTATAACCATGTGCATATGACTGTATATATGTCTGTGTGGACACTGCACTTTATGGTCTGTCCTGTCTTGTGTTCTGTGTTGTCTTCATATGTAATGCCTTGCTGCACAATCAATTGCTTTTGCCCTTTTGGGGACAATAGCAATAAAGTTGAAAAATTATTATTATTTTTTTTTTTGCCAAGTGTGCATGTGAGCTGCATGTTAAGGTTTTTAGACAACTTGAATGAAGGAAAACAAAAAGCGTGTCACAGCTGAATAAATCAGTTTATCGATACATGAATTAATAAACGGGTTTGTTCATCTAGTAAGCTGTGCTGTGCTTTTCATTTTCCGTCCTTCAGGTTGTGTTGTTTGCTGCAGCTGTAAGCTCTCTCTAATGTAGTCAGACAAGGCAATTAGAGCTTGTTTATCCCCCCCCCCCCCTCCTGTTGTGTCCAGGCTTCATCTCCAACATGACGGTGCACAGGCAGTACTTCCCGGACGAGGAGGATGAAAAGGGAGCCGCCAAGGCTCTGATGCGGCTGCAGGACACGTATAAGCTGGACTCGGAGAGCTTCTCCAAAGGCAAACTGCCCGGTGAGCATGAGTCACTGCCTGGGGGCCACGCAAGTGCAGGCAGTCAAGTCAGTCACTCAGGCGATCCTAATGGAATCTGGCCTATTCAAGATGCTCACTCTTCAGTGCACTGCTGGGGTTGGGCCGGAGCCTCTGCCCACAAAACAGGCCTCTGTTGGTACTTGAGGAGCTGCATGTACCATGCCTCCTGATCTCTCTCTCTCTCTCTCTCTTTCTTTCTTTCTCTCTCTCTCTCTCACTCTCTTTCTCTTTTTCTTTCTTTCTTTCTTTCTTTCTTTCTCTTTCTCTCTCTTTTCCCCCCCTACTCCAGAAAGTCAAAAGCAGGGCTTTGAAGCAGGTGCTGATTCTTTATTCTGAACAAAAACAGTATTTTAAGGTGTCTGGTTAGAACAAAAACTATTGTAATGAGACATTGACATGCTGTAGGTAGTCAAGTTTTTTGGAACATTAAAACTGGCTATTAATAGTCTACATATTTCCCTTTAGTCTCTGTCCAACAGCCAACGACCTCTGCTTTATTCAAGCTTTATCACTGTACATATACAGTAGTTCCTATGCCTTCTTATAGCTTTGAGGCTGAATTGAATAATTTCCAGGTCAAGCCAAAAATGCTGCCTCATTAAAAAAAAAAAAACATGGGGCTCTTGCAATGTGTTCTTCCCATCTATAGACAAAAATAAAATGTACTGGAAAGTTACATTCCGTCTCGGTGATCGTCACCAATCCATTGTCAACAGAAATCTTTTGAACAAGGAATAAAAGGACGTAATAATAGGTTACCATTATTTTCAGGTTTTTGTTCTGAGTAGTTCTGAATGAAAAGTTAGATATTTGAATAATCACCTAAACACCCTGTGGGTCCATGTACTCTATGCATTGGGTTTGGAGTGCCAGTGTCCTGTTCTTGGCTCATACTGTATGTTGGCCACTTGAAGTAGGAGTCTAAAGCTTGATGTTCTGTGTTTTGCTTGAACAGTCATTAGGTTGTTAATTACTTGTGTTTGACAGACTCCATTGCTGCATGTGAACCTAACTCCTAGCCTGTGTGCTGTTCCCAGGGGGGCGCTACAACACTCACCTGACGGTGGATGACTGCTATGACATGGGCAGGACGGCCTACAATGACATGGACTACTACCATGCTGTGCTGTGGATGCAGCAGGCCCTCCGGCAGGTGGACGCAGGCGAGGACGCTGTGGTGCCCAAGGCTGACATCCTGGACTACCTCAGCTACTCCGTCTACCAGATGGGGGACCTGCCTCGAGCCATTGAGCTCACCCGACGACTGGTATCTATGGGTAAGCAGTCAATCAGTCAATCAATCAGTAATCACTCCATCAGTCAGAAAATCAAATACTTGATTACCTTAGATACCTAATTTAGCATCTTTCGTGCACTTTGCTAGCCTGATGCATCATCAGCCTTCACATTGTCACACCTAGTCCAGAGCATCTGAGCTCCAGGAATTGACATGTGTTCGCTCCACAGTGGGCAAATATTTTCTGCTTCAACCAATCGCTACTGTTTTTTCAAGACATATCTGTTTCGCCTCTGTTCGCTGGTTGGCCTGTCTCAGCCCAGGGCGATCTGAACCTTATGGCGTGCTCCCAGACTAAGTCGCTGGAGCTAAATGAAACTGAGTTGAAGCACTAGCTTCATCACCATCATCATCATCATCAATCATTCTTTATTCAGGGAAACTTGACTGAGCTATCAGCTCTTTTGCAGCAATGCCCCGATCACAATATTCATATTCAAATAAATAGCCAAAATATAGACAAACAAAAAATAAACTTATCAAACTTATCAAAACAAAAAGAAACTTCTCAACAAAAAGAAACTTACCAAAAACAAAAGAAACTTACCAAAAAAGAAACTTATAATAAAAAACAAAAAATATGTATATACAGCTTGGCTAGCACTATGCAGTGTTTTCGACTAATGTTGGCCTTTTGCCCGCACAGTATTTTTTTTAGAAATATCCACCAGTGTGGATTTTTGTAAAGTATGGGATTTTTTAATTTATTTATTTATTTATTTTTATTTTTTTGTAGGCTATACGTAGGTGCAGTTCAGTTCCATTCAGCTCAGCTGAGTTCTCTGACTGGAGAACTTGGCCATCTGTTTGATTGACATGTTCTTGATAACTTATGATAAGCTTATTTGTGAGGAAGGAAAAACTTAACTTCATCAAACAAAACAATTTAAACAAAGGAATGACATATAAGGTACTTTAAAACTAGGCTGTGGGTTATCTTTTCATCCTGGTGAAAATACTTGCGGCTGCATTTTGTAACGTCTTGAAAGGTCTTTTGGGTCGAGCGACAAAGTCATGGCTCTAATAAAAGGAGGACTCACCCTGTTATTATATGTGTCTTGGGGATCTTGAATGGGGAGAAAGTGAGTGTACTTTAGCAGGGTGTCTGTGATGAGATAAGTGGTTCTAGGTGCCAGTCAGGGTCCAGGAACACATGAAGATTAAGGGCAACTTGGACTTAGTGTTTAGTGCCAGTGAGGCATTCCCAGTGCAAGTCAGTGCCTCTGTCATTCCCAGTGCAAGTCAGTGCCTCTGTCATTCCCAGTGCAAGTCAGTGAGCTCCAACAATGAATCCCTAGTTGTCTTGTGTTGCAGGAAGGTATCGGACATTCCCAGCTTGGTCTAGATGGATCTGTGGGAGTGGCATTACGTGGTTTCAAAGAAATATACAGTTGCTTGTTACAGTATCTAGTTATGAAGGCTAATTCTGTGTTGCCTTATAATTGTATCTAACAAGGACATCATTCTAGTTGTGCTCGTAAGATTTCTGCCTTTGATGTGTTGACAAAAAAAGCTAGAAAGCCAGATGGTGGGGTGGTTCAAAGAGGACCCATGGAGGAGCTGTGGTACTCACTCAGTCCCTCTGTATTGACTATCTCGCGTAGCCGATGACTGCTGTGGTCACTGCCCTGGAGTTAGTGGGTTTTGCAGATGCAGGTTTTGGCATATAAGCTACACTCAGTCTCCCCCCAGTGGACAGGAGACAAATTGCTGGCAAACGACACTTTCCTTTAGCAGTCATTACTAACCTGTGAGTCTCAGTATCAATCAGTGCATTTCCATGCAGCCAGTAGACAGTTTTGAATCAGTTTATTGGCCAAAATCTGTTTATGTCAATAACCCGTTTACCCTGTTTACAAGCAAGTAGAATGTCACTTTTAGACCATAGGCTCATGCACAAACAGTTTACTAGTAAACAGAATGTGGCCATTTTCAGTTTATTCCAATCGGAAAAAGACATTTACAAGACAAATATTCAGTTTGTTCTCATTGGCTGCATGGAAATGCACTGTCTGTCTGTGTTGGACCTCTTTGACTGCCCACACTATATGCTCATGCATGCCTCCCTCTTTGCTTCTCTGCCTGTGGGAGAAGTAGCCTATGTCATTGAAAGTGTTTGTTGACTGTGTGCTGTCATCTTTGGTGCTTTCCAAGTGGTTTCTCGGTGTAATTTCCTGCACTAAACTGCAGTAAATGTTTTGGTCCAGTCTGTTTGTTTGTCTGTCTGTCGGTCTGTCGGTCTGTCCTGTCAGTCAGTCGGCTAAAACAACATTTATAGGGGTAGTTTCATCAGCTTGGTGGAGAGGTGGAGCAGGAGGTCAAGGCAGAGCCCACGAACGATTTTGGAGTGAATCTGACATCAACTTTGCTTCCCCTCTGAAACCCTCAGAGTGGCCGTCGAGTTCAAAACTGTAATTTTGTGGTCCAAGCAGGGTTAGGCAGTCTGTGACCAATGTTTAGTAGTTTATCATAACATCAGTCAGCACCACAGTGTGTCTATGCCTCCGCTTCAACCTCCTTCATCTTTGCTCCTTGCAGTGCTAAAGGAGGAGGGAGTCCAGTTAGCATGCTAACCGTGTATTCTTGTGCTCTCGGCTTGGCTCTGGAAATGTCATCAGAAGGCCGGAATGTTGATTGCTTTAGCAGATTTCACATTACTGCCTCAGTGAACCATTGAGAAAGGTGTCTAGTCCGTCATATGACTTCTCAGTGATGAAGCCAGTTTTTTAAAGGGGTGTCGTAAAAATGTGTGGAGTGGAGTAAAACCGTTTAAAGGTATAGTTCGGTATTTTATACTTTAAGCCCATTTCTGTATTGCCCAGGATGCAAACGAGTGGTTGACACCGAAATATCGAAGAGTGGTCCTGTCACGGCTATTTAGCTGCTTTAGAATTGTCTTTGTAGGGCTTCAGTATTGCTGGCTGAAGAGAAAACTTTAATTGCAATATCCAATTGTGCTGTTTTGTGCTGCACTGCTCCTCACTGTAGTTGTGCTTTCCCCGTGTACTGACAGACCCTGGCCACCAGAGGGCAGGAGGGAACCTGCGCTACTTTGAGAAGCTGCTGGCCCAGGAGCTGAGGGAGTCGGCCAAGACCCAGAAGCCTGCCAGCGAGCAGCCCATCCAGCTGGACACGTACGAGCGCCCGCGAGACTACCTGCCCGAGAGGGAGATCTACGAGGCCTTGTGCAGGGGCGAGGGAGTCAAAATGGTGAGCTGCAAAGCCTCACTCAGCCTCTTCATCTTTACTCGCTTTAAATGGCCGATTGGACCATAGGCAACTACACCTTTTCGTGGAGATTTTCAGCGTTGAAATGAGAACACTTCCGCACACTTCAAGACTTTGTGCCAAAAGAAGCTTTACTGAGACTGCTAGCTTTCGATCACTAGACCTTCATCAGGCAGAGTGAATCCTTTTTTCTCCCCAAACCTATAAGCCCATACCAAATCCTGCACCTTACAGAGATGAGCGGAGATTTTTTTACAAATGTGGCTGAGAGAAAATTGCATTCTGGATTCTGCATCAGTTTCCTCGAGCCAAGTGCTCCATCTATCTGTCAGTCTCCACAAGGGGATTCTGGTGCTTCTAGGGTGTGTGTGTGTGTGTGTGTGTGTGTGTGTGTGTCTTGTGTGTCTTGCTCACCCCTCTGCTCTTGCCCCCTGTCCTGTGGTGCCCTGTCCGCAGACGGAGAGGAGACGCAGCCGCCTGTTCTGCCGCTACCATGACGGGAAGAGGAACCCCAGGCTGCTGCTGAAGCCCATGATGGAGGAGGATGAGTGGGACAGCCCCCACATCGTCCGCTACCTCAACGCCCTCTCCGACGAGGAGATCGGGAAGATCAAGGAGCTGGCCAAGCCCAGGGTGAGAGAGCTAGATGGTCTCGATTGTCAAGATGAGGAAAACGCAGCAGCGACAAACCGACTGATTAGATCCTGATGATGAAATGGAATTCGTTGTGCTTAAAAAAACCAAACAAATAAAAACAAACATCTGCGTCTCTGTTTCCCAACAGCTTGCTAGGGCCACCGTAAGAGACCCAAAGACCGGGGTTTTGACCACAGCCAGTTACAGAGTATCCAAAAGGTAAGATAAAAAATGGGGGCCTCTCCTACCATGGGTATGTAACTATGTCTGCTTAGATGGCATTTGTTTGGGTATCTGTATGAGGAGTGAATGCATTTGCCTTTGCCATTGAATGGTTTATTTTAAGCCTCAGTTGCACCACTAGGTGGAGCCAAAGTCAAAGATATATATGGCATGAACTACAGTATGCCACACACAGCCTGTGGCTGTGCAGCCCCACAGCACTAAAGCCTTGTCCACATACATAGCTGAGCGATGTCAGTCAATAGAATGTTTATGTGTTCCAGCGATGGAACGTGTGGGCAGGTGAGAAGAGTTCAAACGATGTGATGTCTCTGGTTTTGAGTTCAAATGCGAGTAAAGAGAAGCGGCGTAAATGGACGAGGCTTAAGCTCATCAACAGTGTGAGGGGCCAATCAGGCTCACTGAGAGAGTGCATGTGTGTCTCCACTGCAGTGCTTGGCTGGAGGGAGAAGAGGACCCTGTCATCGAGCGTGTCAATCAAAGAATCGAGGACATCACAGGACTCACTGTCCAGACCGCAGAGCTGCTTCAGGTACAGTACATGCGTAAGGCCATGGAGGCTCACAGATAGGCTAGGAGAGGAGGCCTATGTGGATATAACTGCCTTTTATTCAGGGACAGTCGAGACTCTCGCATCCCAGTGAGGTTCAGGTTTGTGTGTGTGTGTGTGTGTGTGTGTGAGGAATGTGACTCCTGTGAAATCAAATACACCGTTTCTCAATTCCCCAGATTTTTAATGACAAATAGTCGCTATTTTTCAAATGGAAGCCATAGAGCATTGGTGAAATATATTTTTAAAAATCTAGTAAAAATAAAAGTTAACATCTACTCCCATAGCTATGTTTTATAGGTGTTTGAAACATTAGTGAGCTATGCTGCTATGTCTTAACCTCTTTGTCATTTTGTGAAGAATGAAAATGTACTGTACTGTGTGTGTGTGTGTGTGTGTGTGTGTGTGTGTGTGTGTGTGTGTGTGTAGGAGTCAAGTGTGCAAGCATGCTGTGTTTGTTGATGTGAATGGCCTTATATGATGGTTGTGTTTTGGGACAGGTGGCCAACTATGGTGTTGGAGGTCAGTACGAGCCCCACTTCGACTTCTCCAGGGTGAGTACTAGCCTGTTGGCAGCTTGACTGCACATAGTCTTTGTGTTTGTCATTTACTAGGATTTAGCATACTATATTGTCTGACATCTTTATCAGCCATACATACTGTATGGCTGGCTAGCCAGAGAGAGGTGGCCCATTGCCTGTACTCTAAGTACCATGTGAACTAGCTGTGACTACACATGCTGTGAGTAGAGCATAGCCCATATACAGTACAGTAATGCGTCAGCTAGCATCTACAGCATAGAGCATTTCATGTCCTACAGCAGGCCTCCATGACAACAGGCTGTTACTTTTCTCCTCCCGTGTCCAAAGAGCAGCAGCAGGACTCTGACCCCCCCCCCCCCCACACCACCCCCACCCACTGCTCCAGAAAGATGCTGCTGAAGGCACTCCATGCTGTACTATACAGTACTATACATACATACATACAAACATACATACAGTACATGTACATACATACAGACATACTGTACATACAGACATACATACATACATACAGACATACATACAGACATACAGACAGACAGACAGACAGACAGACAGACAGACAGACATACATACATACAGACATACATACATACATACAGACATACATACAGACATACATACAGACATACATACAGACAGACAGACAGACAGACAGACAGACAGACAGACAGACAGACAGACAGACAGACATACATACAGACATACTGTACATACAGACATACATACATACAGACATACATACATACATACATACATACATACATATATACAGACATACTGTACATACAGACATACATACATACATACATACATACATACTGTACATACATACATACATACATACATACAGACATACATACAGTACATACAGACAGACAGACAGACAGACAGACAGACAGACAGTCCCATCTCCATGTGCCATGGGCTCTGCTCTCAGTGCTCATGGGCTGGGCTGGGCTGGACAGGAGCGTTAAACATTAAAAACACACGCACTTGAATGGGGGACTTTAAGTGCTGCACTGAAGGCCACTCTGCAGGCTTGCGGGGGCTGCGGAAAGAGTTCAAGGTCAAGCTCAAGTGTTTGATTGTCATTGTTCAGTCACCTGGACAACGGAATTAGTTGGCAAGGACAGAAAGATGTAAGAAAATAAAAACCAAACATACAGTAGAAAGACATGAAAGAGCATAATAAGTACGTATATAATTAATAACCCTTAAAACACACACACACACACACACACACACACACACACACCCTTGCGTGCACCCTTGCCCTCTGATACACACACGCGTCGCTGCGCACACACATGTATACGGCACCAAGAGTTCACCGTGTCAGTGAGGCATTTAGAGTTCTAACTGCCCAAGGGCACAAACTGTTTTAGTCTGTTGATTTTGAAAGAGGAGTGATGTTCCCTCCAACAAGTTGTCCAATAACTCTTTGTCACAGAGAAATGTACATTACAATGTAATGTTTATGTCAAATTGACCTGCTTTACCAGAAATGATTGGTATTTTTTTTTTTTAAAGCTACCTAGATGATGATTGACTGTCCAGTCATTTTGATCACAAGTGTTCCAATTTTAACTGTTCTCTGGGTCTAGCACGCGCTGCTCCACTGTCCATTGTAAATTCACCCCTCATCTGTATATTTTGACAGCGCCCTTTTGACAGCAACCTCAAGGTTGATGGAAATAGACTTGCCACCTATCTGAACTACGTAAGTACAGGCGCGTGGCTCCCACGCGCGCCCCAGTGATAAGGCTTCACCCTCTGTCTCTGCTCTCAAATTTTATCTTCATAGAAAGATGAGCCAGATGCATTCAAATCTTTAGGCACTGGAAATCGTGTGGCTACATTTTTAAATTATGTAAGTATGCGTTTGTGGTATTTCAGCATTGACGGTGACAGTGGGCCGTTCCAGACCTGCCACTGGGGGTTTACATGACTTTACATGACGCACAAACCGCGCTTTCAATACTGGACTCCAGTTGATTGACATGTGTGCTGCAACGTACCTCGAGTACCTCGAACGTACCCCCAAGTTGTGTTGCAGCACTGCAGACTTTAACGCTCGTTGTTTGGAAGGGGGAGAGGTGGGTTGGACATGGACATAGTTAGCAGTAAGCTGGCCAGGCCGATTTTTCGAGCTCCTGCACCATTTGCCAGTGCATATAGTCCTGTTCCGTGTCAGTCAATTCCAGTGCATATTGTGAAGAGTCGTGTACCGTCTGTCTAACGTCCTGGTCAATGTGCAGACTGTGAAATATGCAGGGGAAAGAGAACAGCAAATCTCTAAGCTCTCACCAAGCGCGTTGACGCTACATAGTAACTCCCACTAGAGTCAATGATTAGACTGTAATACATGATGAATGGATTGAAATAGCCACACTTCTACCAGACATTTGTCCTAAAGGACACTTAACTATCCCCTGCAAATTTTGCCAAACCTGTTTTGAGGGGTGGGGGTGGGGGGGGGGGGGGGGTTG
>JASCQY010000388.1:18905199-18919440 GCA_030264315.1 Sardinella tawilis
CAGCTGATTGGTTATGGCAACGTTCTGTTTCACTTTCCCTAGCAGCGGTCTGTTATACTTGACAACGGTCCGTTATCTAGAAATATCAGACCGTAGAACGTTATGAAGTCCCATTAAAGTGAATGGAGCATTCTACAGCATTATGAAGAGCCATGTAATAAAGCAAAAATATTTACATGCCTGGACATTTTTTGTGACAACATGTTTATTCTGTTGAATAAAATCCATCCAGCTGAGGCTTACAGATAGTAAAATTATGCTCTTAACTAGTTTGTTTGGTAAATAGTCTTTATTTGTATTGGTAGGCCTATAACATGATATGTTTGTCCTTAGAAATGCTGAAGCTGCAGACTCAAGCATAATAGACTGTCTTGTACAGATTGGTGTAATACCTTGTGAAAAGGGAAAGTCAGGGCATTATGTTACAGTAACTACAAGCAGTCTTTTATTCAAACAATGATATGCTTTACTTGTTCCAGTGTACTGAGACCAGTACAGTTTTGTCTGTCTTATGTTCTGTGTTGAGATGAGCTTTGCTCCTGCAGTGAAAGGACTACTGGACATGCAAGATATGGCTCCTTGTCATAATCTGTATGCTTCTGAATACTGTGGCACCTCTGGTTTGTCATCTCAAGTTGGGGTGACCATATAAATTATTTGTATTGACACAGTAATATTCTTTGAAACATCACACCTGCCTCAACCTACAGTATACTGTAACATAATGAAGCTGACAAAGTCAGGCTATTTTATGTAGGCCTATTTGATCTCATTGGGTTAAGTTACAGTATTCAAATTTTGTCCTCAAGGTAAAAATCCATCTTTGTACATTTAGAGAATTTTCATTCATTGACACATCTCATTGGCACATGCCAACCAGTGTAACAGATCACAGTTAAGACCTAAATGAAGTGGGTTATTGTTTGAGTGCGGACGTCACAGATGTCTTCCAGTTGTCTCTGTGAGTGTGTAGTAGTGATGGCTTATTCCAACCCCCACACTCCCAGCAGTGTGTCTGCCGGCTTACAGAAAGAGAGAGAGAGAGAGACAGAGAGACAGAGAGAACGATGCTACTTCACTGGGCACAAAACTGGGTCATGGAGGCAGTATGCTTCTGATGCATTCAGATCACAGTAGCCAAGCTGGGAGAGAAGGGCCACTTCCGCTCAAGCTGGCTGTGGGAGGGGCGCTGTGGACAGAGGTAGCCTCTGGGATGCATTCAAAAGAGCTTTTAAATGGCTCTGTCGGAATTTAGGGGCCACTAGGATGTCATAATACAGTATGTGGCCAAAACTAGTCCAAAAACTGGCAAATGTTCTCACCAAGGATTCTAAAGAATACCACTTCATTGTCTCTAATCAGTGATCCACATGTCAAACAAATCTTTCTCAGCAATTGTAAGAAATGGGGATATAATAAGGAGTTTGTACCATGCTGTTATTCTGGTTTTGTTTGGAATACTACACCTCAGAAAATGGTATGAGGGCTTATTTGAGATACTGAGTTCGGGAAAAGATGTTACATGCACAGACACAAAGTCAAGATACCTATTTTCCTGATCATACCCAGGATGCCCACTGAAGCACAAGACTTTTGAACAGTCTCTCAAATACAGTAACTCCATACTGTACAGACTAATGGCTGTATTGTACTGTCTGTAAAAACTAATTTTGGCAGAAACAGAAACATTTATTTGGCACATATTTGAGAGAGTCTACATGATATAGAAGACATTTTAGTAACTCTCAAGTGATAATGGAAGTACATCAGTGAAGTACTTTGTTATTTTGACTGACTCTGTAAGAAAAAGCACAAGAAGAAAGTAAACAGGCAGCTAACATTAACTTAATGAGGCACTGAAACTTACTTCAGGTCCATTTTCCAGTGCTTTACTCAGTTAATGTTACAGATGTTTGTAGTGTCAAATTTTCTTGTACTTTTTCCTACAGACAGCACTCAGTTACCTCAGCCAACAGGGACATGAATTGAATCACACCTTTAAGAACTAATTAGCCATCATTAACCCATTACAAACAGTGGGATTAACCATTGTGTTTGTGACAGATTACTAGAGAACCATAGTCCCAATCCTTTGGTGTTTTAAAATTTATATTAAGAATCTTAGATTAGTACTCAAAAAGTCCATTATTAAAAGTGATTGTCTCTCAAAAGTCCATTAAAAGCCATGCAAATGCCCTAGCATATTATTTTAATGGAGTACGGAGGGGATTGGGTGTACTACCTGTAGATGTGACATTTCCATGAACACGAACAACCTTATGGTGTGTTCAATGGTATACACTTGGTTTCAAATTAGACGGTCCTATGTAAGATGATCCATGATAACTAATAAGCCACAAAGTTTTAATCTCTGTAAAAAGTTGCTGTACTGTAGATGCTTTGAATAGAAAAAGGCCCATTGGTCTCATATAACTTCACATTGTCAGACATTGAAATTGTCACTAATAACTCACATTGTCCAACTTTAAAAAGTAACAAGCTAATTTTAAGATGGTTTTTAGATGATTGACTAATGGGTGACAGGGACTGAAGTAGTCTGAGGTAGTAGGAGAGCCAGAGCAATATGATGAAATGCTTATATGATTATTTATGATAATTATTCTGCTTATTCAAATTCCCTCCAAATAGTTTGTGCTATTATTAGCAGCATGATTATGACATAATTTGTCATAATCTGAAAAATGTCAACATGACATGCTTACTGATTAATCCCTACTTTAGGTCTCCTTCTGGCTTGTGAAGTCATAACCCAGAGAGGGTTGAAGCGGAGTGAGAGGAACAAACGTCCTTTTAAATTCCGTGTTCTATTTTCACAAGGGAAAAGGGAGGGAAAATCCCCCTTTATGCAGACCAAAGTTGAGCCCCCATACGCTTATACTGTACAAAAGATCAGTTAAAAGTTTATATTGTGACGTGCCAAATTATGCAGACAGGAACTATTCACGTTTGCTACCAGTGTAGCATATTACGTTGCTATATCTTGCTCAGTATATCCCATAATCGTTGCGTACTGTAGGTCATTTATCAACAGGGTCAGCCACATGGCTCTTTGTTTTCGTTTTGGGAACAAGTGAGCAAGTCAGACAGGGGTTAGCCACGTGTGCTACTTCCACTCTTTTCTGATGCCAAAACACTGATGCAGACCACACAGTAATGTCCTACATTTCCTCTGCGGATTATGGCTTCACACAAGATCATTTGAGACCACAGTCTCTGACAACACAGTATTTCCTTTATACAAAAATGCTAACACTTTGGCTCTGTGTCCTGTTCTATCAATTTGGATTATTCAGTGTTTCGACAGGAGATGCAATTATTCCAAACCAAAAAGCACCTGATCATATGAAAGATGTTTGAGAGGAACTAAGGACAAAAACAAATGAGAATTTGGGGAAATATTCTGTGCTTTGACCTGTAGTGACTACAGTGAGTCTACATTCATCTTAATCAATTATATAAATAGTGCATTTACCTATAGTACTGTATGTGCTAAAAGCATTAACCCAATATTGGTTCTACTCAGTACCACTCAAATTGCTCATGGTCTGGCCAATTACAGCCAGAAGCCATCATTTGCATACTTTGCATAAAGTTGAGCAGTTTTCAACTTTTTTGTTGCTCTAGTCACCCAGATGTTGATGGTTGTTTCTTCTTTTGCTCTTGTCACTCTTGTTGCTTTGTCCAAAAGAACATGAACTACTTCTATCGCTCTTGTCTCTTTAGTACTGTAGCTCTTGGTGTGAATATACACAACGCATCTCATTCATGATGAAACTGATGCTTTATTTCTTTGTGGAGTCTTTTTAACGGTACTAATGTATAGGTAATCTCAAAGCCCTTTTCAGAGGGGTTCTGCCAAAGTGTCTTTATTTGGGGATTGTGCAAGCCCAGTCAATGACACAATTTACACGACAGGACTTGCTTTAGGCTCCATTCACACTTCAAATGGTGATTGTTATATTCCAAAAAATGCCCAGTTTCCATGGAAAGTTTAAAAATCTGAGTGTGGCTAATGTTCTCAAGTGTGAATTCAACTAAAATAGATCACCAACAGGACTACAGGGGGTTACCCCTGCAACAGTTCAACAAAAGGCGTGTTCTTAGAGCTATCATCTGGCCAATACTCTTCTGCTGTGCTATAGTCCCAGTGGCAAGGTCACTGAAAACCAACCCCTACTGGTCTATTGACCTAGTTGTGTGGCCATTGATCCATCTGCCTGCCTGCCTGGTAGTTGGCTAGCTGGGACGATAGCCTTAGGCAATTTGTGTTTTGGATTGGCAATATAAAAAAAATACATGAATCATAGATATAGCTTATTAACAGTGTTTAAATTATTTGTTTGTTTATTTATTTTGAAACAAATGACCGGGGCCACCATAGGATGATTGGATGAGGCATCTATATACCATATACAGTGTATATACTGTAGGTATATACCATAAACCAGGCACCCTTTGTTTGATTTCAATCTGGGGTATTTTCTTGGCCCTTTCCCATCTCTCTCTTAAATCTTTGAATTTCCTGTCATATCTTTAAAGGCTATAAATGATCCAAAAATAGACCTAAAACATAAATTGAATGTTACCATGATGTTATGTGATCGAAACTTCTAAGCAGGCAACTTGGTTGGATCACAGCCGTCTTTTTTATGATGCCAGGGACAAAGACACATGTACACACAGAGTGTCAAGTAACCAGTCCACCTTCCTAGAGACTGACTCAAAAAACGGATAGTAGATTGGTTAAATCCTGTTCCATGCTGTTGTAAAATCCACAATATAGGCCTACCATGGCTCCAACCCTATTTAATTCGATATTGCTGCGCCATAGGTAAGTGAATGATGGCTGTGCTTGTGTGTTACTGTGTAACTCTTTAGCTAGTGGAAATATATTTCTTAGAGGAGGAATTGTTATGAATAATTTGCTACATTTCTCATTGTTGTAACTTACTTTAAGGAAACCGTTTTAGGAAAGCAATAACTCATGGCCTCTCTTCTGGTTTTAAAGGTCTAGTTTTTCCCTCCATCACCTCTCCACACTCAATCTCTCCGCAGTCCACACTCTTCCGCTGACATGTGCATGGACATGTACACAACATCCACATCCTGTGACACTGCTAAAGCTGAAGCGCATTGTTGTCTGGGGTTGGCTATATACTGCAGGGCTAAGACGCACAAGGGACAAGTTTGACAGAATAACCTGGGCATAGATGTCCTGAGAACAGCTTCTGTTATGGACAACAATTTTGGTGTGTTGGGATGAGGAAGGATATTGGAGATTGTAGACTAGACCATTAGAAATGTGGCAATATCATCTTTGGACTTGGTATGATCTCTTGTTTATTTTGATATGTGGTTTGCCACGTTTGAGTATATTGTGTTACTCCAAAAAACAATATTTTGTAGCCCATTATTAGTCAAAGACTTTATAGTCATATAAAGTTAAAGCTGAATTTTCTCATGAACTGTTTATCACAACAATTAGTTAGTAGCTATTTCACCTTAATGAAACTTAATGAAACTAATAAGAATTTGTTGAGGTAGTTTGGGCAACGTTATGAACAAAAATATGGAGAAAAACACATCACTTGGCCTGAAACATCTCCACTCTCCAGCACACAGTACACCAGCACACACAGTATTAGAACTAGACTATGACATGTTAAAGGAGAAGTTTGGTGTTAATCAATAACTCTGTTGTTTGAAGTCTCTGGAAGTCTCCTAGTTCTATAGGAAAAAGAACTAGAAAATTTGAAAGTAATTCACTATTCCCTATTCACTTAATGTTCGTGGCCAATTCAGTATTGGGTCTATGCTTTGTCAATTTTTTTCGTTCTTTTTCCTACTGACAGCACTTGGTGGTCTCAGACAACAGGGCTATTGTCTGATTCACACCAAACTTCTCCTTTAAGTTTACAGTTTCAGCCAGTGTACAGGGTGTTGCTTTTCCAGTGGTCTTACAGATATACAGTACATTTACACTAACACCATTGCATCACTTAACCTGTGACTCTGTGCTGATTGCGTAAGTACTAAGAGATCATTTAAGAGTCTGTGTGTGTGTGAGAGAGAGTGAGAGCGGGAGAGAGAGAGAGTGTTTGTGAGAGTGTGTTTGTGTGTATGTGTGTGCATCTGTGTGATACAGCAGGAGGCCTCTGACTGATGCTCAATTCAGTGGGCAAACATGACATGGGGATGGACTTATTTCCAAAGTCTTTGTGGATTGGAAATAAACTCAATGTATGTACATTATTAGTGCAGTGTGTGTATGTGCGTGTGTGTGTGTGTGCGTTTATGTGTGTGCCTGCGTGTGTCTGTTTGTGTGTGTGTGCATGTGTGTGTGTGTGCATATGTGTGCATGCCGAAGATTGCTGCAGTGCACAGTTGCCAAGGCGATGCCTGGCCATGTTGGCAGTTCCTCCCCCAGGACCTCATCCCACCTGCAGTGTTGCAGGCTGTTGGAGAGACTGTTAGCACATGCGCCCTGCATCAGTGCTACACTAACACACGTCAGTGGAGCTTAGGCCATATCTGATGTCAGATCAGTTACACAGGATGCTTCCATCCTTTTAATCCCAGACCGTCTCTTAATCAACTAAGTCACTAACACAGTGCCAATTTGATTTAATGCTAAGTTCAGTTAAATTCACGATGATGTCTGTTAGCCTTCTGGTTCCATGTAACTTTTTAAAGCATTAAAGGAAAGCTTTGGTTTTTAACACTTAAAGCCTTGTTTTTAGATTGTTTCTGCTGAATTACAATGATTAAGATTGAAATTTTGACACATGCTGACACTGCTGTTACGAGAATTTTCGGTTGTTGCCGTAGCCCTCAGAATAGCAGTATGCATGTACTTGCAAAATCGCTCCTAAAAATGCATTAAACATTTGTTTATAAAGATGTGAAACTCACAGAGTGGTTAGTAATGTTCAGTGATTTCAGTGACTTTCTTCATTACTTTTACTGCTTCTAAACTCTTAGGCAGATGGATACAGGTGTGAAAATAGATCCACAATTGAGAATAAATTGTCAAAAACCGGTCAGAAACCATGCAGTTTGCAGCAATATTATGTCAGCACATCTGTGAACATTAGTGACCACTCTGTGAGTTTCACGTCTTTACAAACGAATCTTTAAGGTGTTTTAGGAGCGTTTGAAAAAAAGTGTTAAAAACCAAACCTGTCACTTAACTGATCAATATATTGTCTGTTATTTTTTATTTCTATACATTTCTATCTTTTTACTTCCACGTGATGTATCATCCCACCCTTCCACCACATCACACTCAAGCATTACAGTAATATTGAGTAAATCTTCAAACTTGGTGAAATGTGCCAATGATCCATAGCAAAGTCAGAGCAATACTGGGTAAAGCTTCATAAATCCCTTTCAAATCCCTTTAGTCACGTTGGAGTGAAGTTACTTAGTCACATGTGTGCAGTGGTTGTACAGTACAAGACCAGTATGTACCCTCATCTACTCACATGACTGTGCAGTTGGTCAAATGCTATAGAATGAGATATAGTAAAGAGTTTCTTTGTATTTACTGTCATCCCCAGGGTGGCACACATCCAAAATAGCTTGTATAGATTTGACACTGGGCTGAGGACAGCCGCTATCTCATGAGAAGAGTAGCATACTAGACCTTGAGACTCCTGGCTTTGGTTGCTTTGTTTTAATTGCCCTTAAGATTGATGATGGATGGTCATGGTTCTGACTTAGTCGAAAGCCCGTAGCAGTGTCAGGTGTGTCTGTGTGTGTGTGTGTGTGTGTCTGTGTGTGTGTGTGTGTGTTGAGTGTGAAAGTAGGAAAGACTTTGACATTCCCTGTGATGAATGACAGTGTTGTGGACTTGCAGTCAAGTAAGTTTGTGTATTTACTGTAATCTCTTAATACAGCTGACTTCCTCCATGGATCATGGACCAGCAAAGTTCTGTTATGGATCACAGCTATCTGTTGAGCTGCTGTCTTTCTACTGAATCCCATGGAGATCTTACTGCAGTGTTTTTCAACCTTGGGGTCGGGACCCCAAATGGGGTCTCCTGAAATTCAAATAGGGTCCCCTGAAATAAATAAAATAACTAACACCACACCACAAACAATGATAGAAAATTGTATTCTTCAGTTCATAAATATAGAACAGAAAAGCAAAATGGAAATATTTCTTTGCCCACCTGGCACCGTAAAGACAGATAGCTAGAAAAAGACACCAAAGACAGGGAAAATATGATGAAAATTTTCTTCAACATAGCTAGCGTCATTGAAGGCAACAAAGAAAAACTGAAATGTCTGCTATGTTGTAATGTCCTGTTTGCAGAGAGTATAAAACTTGACAAAGCCAAATGTCTATGGGGTCACCAGAAATTTATGTTGTCAAAATGAGGTCACGGGCCAAAAGAGGTTGGGAACCACTGGGAAAAGGCCTAAATGTTTCATGTAGACAGTCTTATATGTAAAGTTTCATGTAGACGGTCTTATATGTAAAGTTTCATGTAGACGGTCTTATATGTAAAGTTTCATGTAGACGGTATTATATTCTAAGTTTCTCTTGTGTTTCGCTCCATGTCTCAGGTCTGCTCTCTACTAGGAATATGAAGAAGAGGAAGAATTGGAAACCTAATTCTCTGAAGCAGCGGAAGTGGATTAAATGAACGTGTGTGAGGAGGACTAGAAGCAACTCATTGTCATGGCGAAGAAGGGTCGTACTAAGGGCGAAAAGCCTGAAGCACTAATTTCTGCCCTCCAGGCGGCCAATGAGGACCTCAGGTCAAAACTGACTGACATTCAAATCGAATTGCATCAGGAAAAATGCAAGGTACGTCTTTCGCTTAGGCTTTGAATTAATAAAAAAATGACCAAAAAAAGTTACAAAAAGAGAAACACAGAGTATATCTGTGTACAGTATATGCCAGAAAACCATATTTGTCTATTCATGTGAATAAGAGTCGCTCCCTAGGCTGTAGCTGAGTTCATCTTAGAGAAGCATAAATGCTCTCAAATGTTTTTGCATTATTTTTTTGTTGCCGTCTCTGCAGCTGAGCTTGACTCTTGTACAGTAAGTGTGCTGTGGCCCTATTCCCTATTCCCTGTTCCCCAGGTGACTAAGCTGGAGCGGGAGAAGGTGCAGGAGGCCAAGCGAATCCGCGAGCAGGAGCAGCACCGGCACACGGCGGCGCTGACGGAGCAGCGGGCCAAGTGGCACGAGGAGAAGATGAAGGAGCTGCAGGCGCTGCGGGAGAGCCTGGTGCGCCAGCACGAGCAGGAGCTGCTGCGCCACGCCAAGATCAAGGACGGCGAGATCCAGCGGCTCAAGACGGCCATGAGCGCCCTGCGGGACGGCAGCGGCGAGAAGGTGCGCACGGCCCTCACGCTGGAGGCCAAGGAGGAGGCGCGGCGCTTCTTCGACCAGGAGCGCGTCAAGCTCCTGCAGGAGATCGCCGAGCTCAAGGCCTCCAAGAAGCAGACGGACGAGGCCCTAAGCACCGTCATCCAGGCGGACAAGATGAAGGCGGGAGACCTGCGCTCCGAGCACCAGATGCACCAGGAGCAGATCACCAAGATCAAGTGGGACTGCGAGAGAGACATCCGCAGGCTGGTACGGCGGCTAGCGCATCACGCCCTTTAACCCCAGTGGAGCACACTGGCCCAAGTGTGGTGTATACCCACACAAGCATGCTTACATAATCTGGCTTAGGCATGTCAGTCGTACTGTATTTCAACTGTGTCTTATCCAACATTATTTCAACAGCCTCTTAACCAATGACACAGGACTCACCCAAGGCATAGCAGCTTTGCAGACAGCCAGTACTCTGTCTCTGTCATTGGGTAGCTGTTTACACAATCAATTACCATCAAGCATTCCAAGCAAATTGATTTAAGTGTGAAAGAAGACTATTCATCATATAGATACAATATCGGCAAAAGTTATGGTTGTTTGGTATATAACAAACAAGTGTTCATTTACAATTGAACAAACAGACTGTAACCATCATGTTTAGTTTTATTTTGAGCATTTCCAGTGTCTATAACCAGGTCCACTGTGGAGAGCTCAGATGTGAACCTAGGACACTGTTGCTGCTCCAGTTCCCCTCTCTACCAGTCTACTGGAGAGTCTTTCAGTGAACCATACCCTCAATTTTCTTCACCATTGGCTTCATATTATGCAAACTTAATAATCCAAGTTATTGCCAGGAGAATACGTGGCACAAACAAGCAAGTATGCAGTATGCTGTTACCAAGCTTAATTTCCTATAAAAGTCAGAAAGGGTGGAATTCAGTCTATGTAACAGCCATATTATCTATCACTATTTTAGTTTTATATCTCTAGCTTTATATCTATATATCTATATATATATATTTCTCTTTTTTTCCTTTATATCTCTAGCTTTATATCTATATATCTATATTTTTTTTTCTCTTTTTTCCTCCTCAGGTGGATGAGATCAAAGCCAAGGACCGCACCATCTTTGCCCTGGAGAAGGAGCTGGAGACGGCTGCGGGCTTCGTGCAGAAGCTGCAACTGCAGAAGGATGCCCTGGATGAGCAGCTCTTCCTGGTGAAGGAGGCTGAGTGTAACCTGGGCAGCCCCAAGAGGGAGATCCCTGGCCGGGCCGGTGACGGGGCCGAGTACTGCGGGAGCCCTGTGAGTCTCCAGGCTTATTCCGGCCAAACATCGCCTGTGAACAAGCTCTTGTTTCCCTTCATCTGTCATCTGCCTGCCTCTGCATTGTTTCAAAGACCAGAGCCACAAATTGAAGGAATTTAAAGGTTTTGCAAGCTCAGTCAGACAGCGACACTGATTCCAAATTGTGTGTTGTCCATTAGTCAGAAAGACAGCATGAGCTGAATGTCGTCGTGCATCTTGTCCTTTACTCTATACTCTCTTTCTCCTCTACTACCCGTGTTTCACCATTTCAGACTGTCTAATGCTGCACATGAAAGCAAAAGGAAACATGCATAGTTTCTCAAAGTCAAGGATGCTTCTTTCGAAGCTACCTTTTTAACGATTCCACGTCATCGTACCTCGCCAAGCACTGTTCCAAAGTCAAGGATGCTTCAAAATTCTATCGAGTGCTGAGTCCTTCTTTCTAGGTTTTTTTTCAAGGCTGCACTGATGGATCCTCGGCGTTCGAGGATTTAGAATGTTACGATGTTTCAAATGTTAGTGAGGTTTAAATCACTGTCTTCCTAGTGTGCGGCTTCCAAGACGAGTGTGCTACCAAGGAAGCAGTCTCAACTTTGAGAAACAGTGATGTTTTTTTCATTAGAACTTCCTATTTATACAGTATACATTGCACCCCCAAAATAGATTTTTTTTTTCAGTGCTTCAGTCCAATTGGCTTTTGCCACTTAATCCAATTACTGGTCAAAGACAAATTGAGAAAAAGCGAGGAATAAGCTGCTGTCATATGTGATCAAGTCAAAGAGCTCTTACCTCTCCTCCAGGAGGTCGTGAGAGGCTGTGGGGAACAGCACCAGTGTGTGTCTGGGCTTCAGAATCTGTGCAAGCCTGTGGCTTGTGGGATGTGCCTTTGTGCAACTCTAAAATCTAAAATGATTTCATGAGTTAAGTTCATTTGTTAAGGATAGCTGCGCATGACTTCTATTTACCAATTATCAGGGAAAAGGGATTTTTAAGTATTGCACAACAATTTTGTTATCAGAATTCCTTCTTTGGGAGATAAATGTAATGCTAGCATCTGATAAGGAAGAAGTGACTTTCCTCTGTGTCTGAGTCCCATGATCATGCATGCGGAAAGTTTCAAGACCTTTTGACCTACAAGTGTAAAAATGATTGTGTACAGTTTAATCCACCAACACTGAATCAATTGTATTTGAGAGGCATAAGGAAACTTGTACTGTACCTGTGTTTATTTGTGTGTGTGTGTGTGTGTGTGTGTGTGTGTGCATGTGTGTGTGTGTGTGTGTGTGTGTCTCCCTGCCTGTGTCTGTGTGTAGGACATGAGAAGGAATCAGAGGCGTATGGCTGAGCTGAATTCCACCATCCGGAAGCTGGAGGATCGTAACACACTTCTTGGCGAGGAGAGAAATGAGCTGGTAGGAGTTGCCATTCCAGTACTTATACCAGACAAACATGGGAATCAGTGGACTTACTAACACAGACTATTTACACTTACACAACAATAAGTCTGGTTAAACTATTTAGCAATTTTTGTTTGGACGAGACACATCATTAGGAATGGGTATATCTCGTGATTTGCCATGGGTGACTATAACTCTTGCTAGTAAAACTGCGTTTTCTGTGTGTGAGTGAGTGATCAATGTCAACGTTCCATTCACTCAAAGCAAGAGAGCAGCGATTCTCACAACATCACATTTGGCAGTTTACGCCAGAGGACATGTCTCAATGGAGTGGTGTGGATAAGAGGCTTGGTACTTGGCATGGAGACAAGCAAGTAGGCATGTGCACAAGGACAATATAGCCACTCTCCCTGAACTTTCAAACCATTGGATAACTCGGGCATTGTTTGGGAACCGGAGATGCTAAGCTAAGCTTGGAACTGTTTTGGGGGGCAGAGGATGAAATAACAGAAATTGAAACTAAACTGTAGGAAAAACTATTTGATGTCTTTAAACTTTACCTTTACTTTATTGGGTAGTAGAATTCTTGTATTAAGAAATACTGTATAACGCTCTCAAAAAAAGTGAGTACTTACAACCGTCACATTTTCACAAACATTTCACACTATGAATATTAGACTATTAGACTATGGGGAAGGTGAGAGGCAACTAAAAGGCTAGTGTTTCATTACTGGCGAGTGTTTGATTACTCGGAGATTATAGCCTGTATTATAACCATAATCAGTTTTTCAATCTAGTCAAATGTAGCAAGCAATAAAGTGAACTAATAAAATGTTACCATTGCATCAAGCTAACAGTTTTATATGCGTCAGGTACAGTATAGCCTTTTTTTCCAATTGTTCTAGAGTTGTTTTGAGAGAATGAACAGTAGCACCACGGAATGAGTAGAATATTGTTATATATTTCATCTGTAATTCTGTTACCATTTTGATTAAAAAAAGGTATTATAAAAATGGTATTTTTCATAGGTCAGATATACAGTACATACAGTACTGTAAACAGCAGATGGTCTCAAAATCCTGAAAGACCAAAATAGTGTTCTTGAAAGGAGGGCAGAACACTTAAACTCCCTACTAAACCTGGATGCTGATGTACTGTAGACTGCACCATTCTGTATGAGCTGCCTAAACACACAAATCGGCTACCTCAGTCAACCCCCAACATTCCGGGAGGTTCCATCAGCAGCCTGCTCACTGACGAAATTCCTGCAGAACTGCTAAAGTAGGGGCTTTACCTCAGTACAAGAACACTTCACCAATACATCATCAAGGTCTGGGCAGGTGAGGACATCCCACCGCAATGGAGAGATGCCAGTATCATCACCATCTATAAGAGCAAGGATGACGAGGCCATTGGTGGAAATTGCACAGGTACTGTATATCACTCCTGGCTGTGGCCGGCAAAGTCCTGGCCAAGGTGATGCTTCAGAGGCTTATCAACAACATCAGTGCCAATACTACCTGAGTCACAGTGCGGCTCTAGAAACAGGAGCACAATCAACATGGTCTATACAGCCCGGCAACTTTAGGAAGTGTTGGGAACAACACAGATGATGTTCCCATGTTTATGACTTTTGTTGACTTCTACAAAGCCTTTATTTAAAAGACATTATCCAGAGAGATCTCCTTATATTACAGATATCCATCTCCAGATTGGATGTCCCAACAAACTTGTCAACATCCTGCATCAAGTTCATGATGGAATGACTTTTAGGGTGACAATAGGAGGACACGAGTTTGTCCCTTTTCCCTGTGTGAACAGGGGTTAGGCAGAGTTTGTGCTGTGGTCTTTTAACATTTTCTTATATACCTTGCTGTCTATCACCCAGCCTCTCCACAAGGAGACCAAGAACAGAAGTGGGGTGACAGCAGCCTACAAGCTACAGCATACAGAGACCTCCTCAACATCACAGGCTGCAAGCAACCACCAAGCTCCACAGGGTGAGGGTCCTTGAGCTGCAGTCTGCAGATGACTGTGCTCTTGTGTCTCACACCCCACAGGACATCCAGTGTGCGTCCGAAACGGGACAATTGCAGCCTTATAAGTCTATAGTCGCAGGCTGCGAGGCATCGAGGCTTGTCCGAATTAATTATCCTGCCTTCTAAGTCGCCTTCGTTC
>JASCQY010000388.1:18945804-18957551 GCA_030264315.1 Sardinella tawilis
CAATAAACACTGAATTTATTTTAAGGCTTTTAACACATCTCAACCAGGGGTGCCAATAATTATGGAGGGCACTGTACCTTTACTTCTCTCTCTGCATGCTGCTTAGATACAGTAGATTGGACAGACAGACGGACGGACAGACAGATTGATTGATTGATTGATTGATTGATTGATTGATTGATTAATTAATTAATTAATTAACCCTGAGGTCAAGAGCTTGGGGTTCCGCTGTAGAAGCACTTTAGAATCCGAGTCATAGTGAACTACATGCATACAGGAGACAGGAGTTGCGGCTAAACTGTTGATGCATATAACTCATATCAGGTATAGAAGCAAGGTTGTGTGCCGGTGATGTTCCTGACCTCTCCTTTCACAGTTTTTTTTTCAGCCATTGGTTTGCAAACAAAATCCATTTCAAAGGCATGAGGAGGCTGCGACAAATGGGGGCTAATAGGTTCTCCTCCAATCTCAGTGCCATCACTGAGATACAGTATCAGAGCAACAGTCCTCTGTGCTGGAGCCAGTGTCTGCTGACAGAGCAGGCTGTGTTTTTCCATCCTCAACATCTGAGACAGGGATGGACATGCTCTCATCACCGAGCCTGAACACGAGGAAGGAAGAGAGACAGTGATTTGCACAGCCGCCTTACATGCACTGTGGCGCACAAAGTTGCCTTGAAGAAACGGGGTCTGGGAAAACGGTTTAGGTTGATAACATCATAGAGAAATGATTTTTGTTGGTTAATATCCAGTGACGTAACTTCAAAAGAGTCGACCAACAGCGAAGCAGGGGTGGGGTTAACTTCCTTCATATGGTTGGGGGCACTGTGTTCGGGTCATTTTAGTCACTGAGTAGGCCTACTGACATTGGAAGACTGGAGAGAAGCAAGTCTATGCCTTAAATGGCCTCAAACTGAAACAGAACGGCACCATATAGCATAATAATAAGACCTCAGAAGAAAGTGTCACAAACCCATGTTCTAGGGATTGCTTTGACTTCCAGCATTTTTTAATTCCAGCTTGGTTGGTCTTTCATATGGACAGGCCAGGAGATATTCATCAAGGTGCTGTTTTATTGTGGTTATCGAGAAATTCACTCTGTTTGCATTGTGGCTTCCTGGGGAAATGAGACAATGTCTGGACAGAAGAGGCCATCAACAGTTAAATGTTTGTCCGGAGAGATAGCCCACAGTAATCTGCAACCCTCTTAAACCAATTTCCATTAAATGTTCCATGCCCGTGAAAGAAGCAATAAAAATGGGCAGAAAAATGTCGCTCCATCCAAATACAATAGATTACAATACCCAGAGCAGTCTGAATACAAGGACACCTGAATGTTTGTCACAGTGGCACACAAGGAAACCCTTTATGACTAATTCAAAGGAATCTGTAAAGAACTATCCGGAAATGTGGCATGCAGTGATCTTGCCAATCCATCAGTAGACTTCCACTAAAGAGGACGATCTTTTCAAGGATGCAAACACACCCAGAGCAAGGCCAGTGTATTACTGAATCTTGCTTGCAATGCAATGACAAAATACTGCAGAGAAAGCTCGTGAAAATGGCCATGACCTGGTCCTTGAAAACACAGTGGGCTCCTTTTGCTTGTTTACATTCAGACCTGATTGAGGGAAAAGCACAAACAGCTGCCTCTTTTTAAATAGAGAAGGGTCAAAAACATGCTCTGCTTCCTCCCTTAGAAACATGAATCACTGTGGCTTGTAGTCAAATGATTTGGGAACGCTTTAGATTACAGCCCATGAATTACGAAAGGAATAACGTCCACGGAGGTGTCCCGTTATAGAGAAATAATAGGCTAACAGTTCTAACAGTCCAACGGCGAAGCGGGACACCTCAAAGGACGTTATTCCACTTATCACTCGGTTGCAACTCGTGCATATAAACAATAAGCAAGCGTTTGAAAGTAACGCGTGGTTCACTTTTAAAAGGAGCTTATGATCTGTTCAGTGGCTGTACTATTTTCTTTGGTTAATGACCACAGTGAGCTTGATGATAAAGGCTGATTCCATTGCTGCTTGCGAGTTCAACTGTTGTTTTCTATTGTCACCATAGTTACCATTCAAAAGAGCATTGATATAGAACGGTGATAAAAGTTTTTTACCAGATCTACTTCATAGGTGTCCCGTTATCGAGAAATATTGGACGCCTTGTCAACCAATCAGAAAACAGTATTCCATTCCACTGGGTGATAAGGTGTAAGAAGCCGGTAAGAACGATGTAACAAAAAGTATCAACGATAGAAATGTAGCCTATGTGTTATGTTTGCTTAACTACAGGGCAAGACTACTAAGTACAGGGCAAAATGATCTTATAACAACAGCAACACTGTAGCAAGAGGCTATAGCAGAAGTTCATGTATCATGAAGTTCATTTATCTGGGATGATTGTCTGCCTTCAGTATGATAGAGTACGAAGCGTGATTGAGACATGTACAGTTTTTTTAAAAGTGGAAGAAACACATTTCCGAGACGGGCATGAGAGGTCTATTTCAGGGAGGCCACTTCAAACTTAGGCTATTCAGTGGTACTGCTGGTTAAATTTCTGTAGCTAAATTTCTGGGTGATGCACGCAACCATTTAGAATGGTAGAGTATCATAGAGTAGCCTGCTTAGATTGCAGTGTAATTATAGACCCAAATGAATTGTTATGACACATGAAAAACACAACCTCTTTCTTGATTTAAAAAAAAAAAAAAGGTAGCGAATCTACCGTTGACAAATTAGTGCTGGGTGCTCCCAATCGCTGTGCAAACATCACTGTGTAAAATCAGAATCCGAGCATTGAAAACGCCTTTGCGCGCGTTGACTATGTAACCCACTCATGTTTCATTTGCTCAGGTGGTAAGGCTCTTGAGTTATTCCCTTAGAACTGTGTCATTGAATAAAAAAAAAAAAAAATAGAAGAAAGGGATCTCGAGCAACACCTACCTTCAGGCCTGTAATGAGGCATTAAGAGGGGGGAAACACACAAACAGCAGTTTATTTACCTGGTAGTCCACCCAGGTTGTAATCCTGGGACATCCTTGATTTTATTTTGCTATAACAACCTTTTAAAACAGCCCATGTCTATAAAAAACACTTTGCCCCTCTGGGTAAGTGTCAACTGTGTGACCTTGTGGACAATAGAGAATTTGAACATTAATCTGAAATATACAAAAAGTCTAAGCAAGACTTTGGACTTTCAACAATCAATGAGTAACCATGGTGAGACTTTTTTAGTGTGCATGCATGTGTTCTGATGTATCAAGGCAACTTCCAGTGGATGTGCTGGAGGCAGAAAGTCTGAACAGTGATCAGCACAGTCACTGATTTTACACCTTCAACCGTCACGACTCAGCTGTCTCAAAATGACATTTTAAACCAATGGTAAACATGGTCATAGACTACCATTTTCACTGGCTTCTCCATAATGACTAAAGTAATGCTGATTTCACAAAAAAAAATGCAGTTACACAATAAACAATAATGGGTATATCAGTAACATGTACATGTGCGTGTGTGTATTTCTGTGTGTGTGTGTGTGTGTGTGTGTGTGTGTGTGTGTGTGTGTGTGTGTGTGTTTAGTCAAAAAGAGTCAGAGCATGTCTTGCCCCTGCTAGTAGCTGAGATGAGAGTGAGTAATGGCCGGGGCCATGCCCAGGGTCCAGAGGAGGGTCTGAGGCTGGTGGGCGGTGGGCTAGAGAGGGCTTAAGCACTCATCTCTCAGTCTGTAATGAAGAGTATTGATTGTTTTGTACAGTACTGTACTTGGATTACTGCACTTTGGAAACATGCTCAAAGGGCTCTTTAAGTAGACTATTCACAGAAATGATGACATTTTGCATGTTGTTATGAAACTGAATAGAATCGTAAAATATGTTGATTCCCGTTTTCATGTCATAGAGATCCCTAAATGATTAATTATTGACATATGATTGAACTCTAGGCTACTTTGCCACCACAGCTGAGTTCAGTGTTTGAGTTCTTGAGTGCACTGCTGGGCTGTAGAGCAAGGTACAGGCTTGCTGCTGCTGCTGCTGCTGCTGCTGCTGCTGGTAGCGTCTGTGTGATGAGACAACAAACATTTCAGCTGGAAGAGTAAGACAAGTTGTCCTTGTCACCTCGGCTGTGAGCGATGAGACTCGCCCATTTGCATAAGCGAAAACAGGAACAATAGTGCTGCCAGCACTAAGGCTGCATCAATCAGCACACGAGCTGTTGTCCCACCTATTGTCACGGCACTGTCACAATGGTGAGGATGGAGCTAAATGTGCGAAGCCTCTTTGCATGCTGTATTAGCATACAGGTCATTATCATGCTGTCGCAGGAAGCAGATTATAAATAATTCCAGCCAAGTTAAGGGCATCTGGATGGGAAGATGCTCCTTGGGAAAGTGTCTCAAGGCTTCACTCATTATGGAAATTAAAGGTTAAAGTTGATCTGAGAAAGGCTAATGAAGTAACCCAGACCCCCTTGCGACATGACTTTTAAAACAAGGCAGCTTCAGGGTTTTAGTGTTCAAGTGGAAAGACAATGAGGAATAGCACACTTCACCTTAATGCATTTCAACTTTCAAGTGGACAAACATGTTGTGCAAGGAAGGAAGGGGCAGGAAGGGTTTCAAGGTTGATTGTAGCATGAGTTTGTTTTTTTTTTTTTTCCTAAACCAATCTATAGCTTTCTGCCTGGAGCTCAGACACGTATAGAGAAAAGCCTGTCAGGGACTTTCTCATTCCCTGCATGTTTGCAGTATTCTATTTCCATGACAGGAGGAGGGAAGATCAGCACTGCAAAAATTCAATAGGCGCATAATGATCTCTCTTAGCTGCTGGTAAAGGCTGGCAGGTAATAACTGTGGCGGGGAAGCAGTTGTCTTGTGGGTTTGTAGAGGAAGGAAGTCTGTGCCAGTCACAGATACAAGCGAGCCAGAGCTCCTCTGAGCTGAAGTGAAATAAATGGCTTTGCCGCTCATATCCATCCATTTATGAAGCCCCAGATGATCACCGACATGATTGCTATTTCATTATGACGATGATGTGAATGGTTCATTTAAAGGTGGCAGAAGATACAGGGTGACCGATCAGTTGGGCTCGCTAAGACCCTTTAATAATGCTTTGTCCTTATTTGGACCTTATGTGCTCAATGTGTAGGTCTTACTTGTCTCAAAAGAGGCCATCGGTAGCACTCATGGTTGAAATATTTAAAATTGGTGTGCACTCCCCAGAATAGACGTACGCCTGTACAAGAACAGCTACAACACTGTTTTACCCCCAGAAAAATTCCACATCTCCGAAATAGTGAGGCATAGCCTGCTGCAGCCTATCGCTTTAGTGGGAGGGATGCTGCTGCTGTCGAGGGGTTCATATTTAGACCTGTCTGCAGTGCTGTCTGTGTCGGGGCCTTTGGAGCCTCGTGCTGCCTCTCCTCTCTCATTGGCAGCATGGCCTCCGCCTGTCACATGCCACTCACAAGCTCATGTCTCTGGCTGCCATGATAGCTGAGGGATATCTCACTCGCTTTCAAAGCTTAAGCAGCACTGTGTGTGTGTGTGTGTGTGTGTGTGTGTGTGTGTGTGTGTGTGTCTGGGGAGGGGGGCACGCAGAAGTCAGTCCCATCAAGCTTAGAGTCGTCAACTAAATGCCCACATTTAAAAATGGTAAAAATGTAACATTCCGCCTGACAGAAATTTTGACAGAAATCTTTTCATGTTTTAAGTGTAATATTCCTGTATGAATGACTGTTTACTAGAAGCCTTAAAATATATTGCAGATAGCCTGTGAAATGGATGAGATAGCGGGACTGAAATAAGAAGCCTGGGCCAACACAAGTCCCAAGCAAACTGTCAGATTCTGCAGAAAGAGGTCATTACTGAACCATCCTCCTGCTCTGTGGCAAACCAAATCAATCAAAACTAAAGCAGAAAAAAAGAGATGGAAACTCGGCAATGATGTTGAACTGTTCAAATCCACCTCCAAAGTTACGAACGTAAAAATAGCTCAGCAGTCTAGTTTTCTGCAGGCTTCCTCCTTCTTCCGTCTGAATGATGAGCTTTAATGACTGTTGCATCTGTCTTTGGATTAATAGGAGCTCCTGGGGCACGAGCAGTGTCCAATCATCCCTAATTAACTGGCGGGGTCGATCCATTCCTCCCAGCAGCGGCTGTTGCTTGCAAACAAAGAAGGAGCAGGCGGGGTGCAGAGGCCATCAAAAGTGGAGATTGGCTGGCTGTGGTGGGTGTCTGGGTGGGCAGGGCAGGGAGAGGAGAGGAGAGGAGCAGAGAGGGGAGGGGAGGAGAGCAGCCTCTGTCTCCGTCTGTCTGCCTCTGTCCCTGGGGAGGCCGCAGTGTGAGAGAGAGGGCAGGAGGAGGGTCAGTTTTAATACACAGATTCAAATAGAAGATGGAAAAGACATGAAGGTCACAGGGAGACAAACTAATCTGATCATATTCACTTTCCGACAGATGTTCACAGCTTAGACAAGGAAGGAAAGTAGCCAAACTTATGCTACTTCCAGTCAACTGTCTTATAAAATTGCCTGTTCACCCTTTGTCTTTGATAGCTAAATTGTTCCTGCTTGTTTCCGTTCTATTTCTACCATTATAAGAGCTGATAAATCAGCCCAATGAAAGATACAAGCTTATGTTGTGGTTAAAACACAAGAAAAGCCTTCCATAGTATGTTACGCACATTTCCAATGACACAGTCTGGGGCAAATATTAAAAAGATTTGCTTTGAGACAAAAAATCAGATGAATCTTGGATTCTGTGAAATCAATTTTATACCATGAACATCTTTGAAATATACCACAAAAAGTTTCCTGAAAAGTTATCTTTGAAAGATCCTTATCCTGTTTCTGATAACCCTCAGTAATTTAATCCTCTGAACTCAGCTGACATTTTGGTGATGCTTGTGTTCTCCAGCTCTATCTTTTGACTCTTCAGAAATGCTTCTGCCATTTATTTCTGTCAGCACAAGTTCTCTCTCTCTTTGTCTATTTTGATCAAATGTTACAGGGCCAATTTCATACCCTGTGTTCTATTATCAACATATTAATCAACTCAGTAAATAGACTAGAGGTGCACAGCACTTCTCACATATTATTTTGTATAGTGACAGTGATTTGGGGTTACTATAAACAGAAATCAAATGTTTGTTTGTTTGTGCACATTTTTTCAAGCATTGCACACAGTGGACAATTCAATATCACAGCTTTCTCACTCAAACAATATGTCATGGCTCAGTTTGTATATCTGACTAAGACTGGTGTAATCTAAAATTAGTAGCTCAATTATATTAGCCTTTCCTTGGTTGCGAAGCCAGCTACTGTGAGGATAAATGGGACACATTCACAGGCAGGTCCACTCACATGTCCTTTCTCATTCGTCATGTGACAGCATGTGTGACGACATTCCGCAGACAATGTTTACTTCTCCCTGTTCTTCTCTCTCTCTTGCTCACCTGAGGAGCCGCGTCGGCTCAGTAAATGAAATTCAGTGTCTACAGGAATAAAATCCTTCAATTCAGCAGATATGGATAAATGACGCCTCAAGTGGGAAGATTAAAAAATGTCAACTTTCCATCAAAATAAATAAGGTAGAATCCCTGGACATCGCATTCGGAATATCAGCCTTCTATTGCATGCAGACACACGCATTAGCAGGAAATATGCTGGCCAAAGCAAATCTCCACAGAGTCACAGAATTGCTGAATCTGTCCACTCAAATCAGGGGTTCCCAATCTTGCTCCTGGGGCCCCTCACTCCTGACTCATCAGCCTTTGCTCCAAACCCACCTGAGGGGAATAAGACTACCTTCATTAGTTTAGTCCACATGTGTTCAGCCAAGGTTGTCACTAATTAGTTCAATCAGATGCAGCTCAAGGATAATGGAAATTAAAAACCTGCAGAGCAAGGTGTGTGTATGTGTGTGTGTGTGTGTGTGTGTGTGTGTGTATGTGTGTGTTACAAAAAGTTAATTTTATGTGGAACGTCCTTATAATAATACCATATATATCATAACATATCATATGTACATATGTATTGAAGAACATGGACATGGACACGAGAGTGGGACCCCTTTTCATCCTGGGAATTTCAAGCCTGAGCCCTTGGTGGTCAAGTTTACAGTACATGCGTAATTATAAATCCATTTGAGGAAACTGAAGTCTCTGGAGACAAGTGCCCTGCCCCTGACTGGTACTGTAGTTAAAATGCAATACTGAGCAGAGGGGCTAAGTGGTGCTAGCCTGGCTAGTTATATTCCTCCACAAAAGATGAAGCGTGGGCCCAACCAACAAACTTGGAAGGGGAAAACCCCTGTCATATGGGAACACATCTGTTTCAATGGGACTGCATTTTCTTTGGAATGGAGAATTTGTGTACTTTAGGAGAATACAATAATTGTCAAAATGATCGTCCTCAGCCACTGACCCAAAAGAGAGATAAAAGTGGACCGACCCCTCCGAAATCCTCCTTCTGCTCCCGATTATCTACGCCGGGACTTTTTTTTAATTAACTTGAGACTTGAAAGACTTGAGAGACTATTGAGTAGCTTGCAATTGCAGTGAAAAGTCTTTCATGGAGTCACAAGAATAATAACATTTCTGATGATCTCATTTTAAAACCCCAGGCGTCTGAATGGGTCATTATTTGATAACAAGTGAATTACAAAGTGACAATATGGCCGTTCCAGGGAGGATTGAGTTATTCTACAATAAATGAGATTGTTATCTTGTCAAGGGAGTGAGATGTTGGAAACGCACATGAAAAGCAACAGTCCGTGAGGACTGCACCTTGAGCGTACCCGTGTCAGTCTCCAGTGCACCCACTGAGAACCTCCTCTGTCTGGCCGACAGATGAGAGATTGCCACAACCATGGCTGAGGTGCACACATGTGACAACACTCATCATTGCCTGCTCTGTGGCGTTTCACATGGTCGTTAGAGCTGCTCAGCTCTGCAGGGATTCTCTGCACCCCTGCCCGGTCAATTCGTGCCACATATGATGGATAACAGTCAGCAGTCTATTTCTGGGCTCAGTACAGCCAGGAAGTGTTCTGTCATCGGGAGAGAAAGCTTTGATTATAAGCATGAGAGTAGAGTTGGTTTATTTTTACTTCTGTCAAGAGGGTTTTCAAGATCAAATAAGAACTGTGAAATATCTCCATCTTTCTGATGGCAGCCACTTCATTAACGTCAGTATCAAGTGACAGCAATCATCCCTTAACTTCATATCCTTCAACTGCTTTATGAAATTATTACCAAAAGGGAAGAAAAGTCTTCAACTACTGATCATATAATTGCACCAAACCAGTGTTTGTCAGTTAATTACACTATCAGAGTAAATCTACTTAAGATTCAACGATCATACTTATTTCCCCAAGAAAAAAGAAAAGCTCACCTTGTATTTCACTTATACACCTCAATAATCTTTCCTTTCATTTTGAAACCTGTGCCCAGTGTATGAAGTCTGGCTTGTTTGTGCACTAGCATTCAAAAGTCATTTAACATTTGGATGGTGCTCGCCTCAGATTTCCATCAGAGGTAGTTGACAAAGAAAGGATAAGACCCACGTTTGATGAAGGGCTTGGCCTAACAACACAAATGGCACATCCAGAGCACTGTTGTTACAAAGCTCTGCAGCTGCTCTAAGACCAGAGAGTTAAAGGAACAGTGTGTAAAAAATAAATGTAAATTACTCAGAAAATGGCAATGATATATCACCATACTTTAAGGAATCATGATAATTTCAAACTCTTTTATCATTGACAACAGTAATCAGTTTATCATTAACAACAGTAATGAATATTGCTATTAAAAAAGTGAAGTTGCAGCCCTCAACTGATGTGAATGTCATGATGTGTATATTATGTGTTTTTTTGTCTGTTGTGACACCCTCCACCTATCTGATTTTGATAACCTAGCTGGCAACCTCTTGTCTGGGATGAGGGGGAGGGGATACTAGGCTTTGCTGGATTTTGAACATGATTGCAGTACCAGTTTTGGTCACAAACTTACATACAGTACTGTTCCTTTAACTTCTCTACAACAATAAATCACAGCATGGTGTGCACTAAAACCTCACAAATAACATGCCAGAAGATACAATGCCATTATTTATTTAAATTCACAGAAACAAGCTGTTTCTCTCATTAGACAATGACTATTTAATTTTGTTAGCGCTCATCTGATATGATCAATAAATATTTACTGTATATCGTTTTATGCTAATATTCAATCTACAGACTCTTTGAGAAAATAGCCAGTTATCCTGGCTCTCAGAACCGATTAACTCAACCTGGATACTTGGCCGTCATCTCTCCCTTTCCTGATGCCTGTGTAGGCTACACTATTGGACAGACAACTAGTTAGACCAATGATTCCAGTGATGTTTGCAGAGACAAGACAAAGCAGGGTATGATATAATTTGAAACAAAACGTGTGTAAGATGTAAGATCTCTATTTCAGGCAAACTAAACGAGGTGGAAATCAAATTGAGCTTGCAATATAGTGTCAAGAAGGTTGGAAAATAGTCTTTTGAGTTAAATGCTTCTTTGTAGTCTATAGATTGTCTTATTCTGAAACCTAGAGGTGGAGCAAAGTGCTTTAACAGTGGGAGGATTCTAGTGAGAGCACTGGAGTGTTAAAAAGGACTATGACACAGGGGCTTCTGGAAGAGCTGGGGGAGGGGGCCCCTTTGTAGAACTGGCACTGAAGGTCAAAGTGAAACATGACAGGATGGGAGAGCCATAAAGATCCCGTTCATCTGACATTCCTTATCAGTCATCCCTTTTATTATTGATGAGCAATCGCCTCTCCAAATGTGATTCACTATACTCAGTGTCAAAGATCATGTGCAATTGAACTTGAACTATTGTGTGTAATGCACATTCAGTTCACTTTACAATCATTTCAGGAAATGTGTCAAATCAGTTGAGAAAAACAGCAGTAACTCAACCTGAGTAAAAAAAAGCCGTTGTACCCCTCACATTATCCTCCTCTTGGCACTCACTGGCATGGGGCCCAAGTTTCCCTCACTGCTGGGGCTGGCTCTGGGCAAGTGTGTCAGTGTTACCCATCTCCATGGCTTTGGGATGAGCACCGAGAGCAGGATCTTGGCAAAGGCCACCTGACATAATGGGGAGCGACATTAAATGAGTTAGAGGCTGGTAGGTGGATAGGTTTCAGTTTATTTATTTATTTATTTATTTGTAATAGGTTGGAACAGTTGAACAGTGTACAAAAAAAAAACATTGACCTTATAATAAGGAAAGATGTAGGCCTATTGTACCAGGTTTTAACAAAACTTTGCTAGTTTCCACCTGCAGTCCCTAGGTAGGTAGATTCATTTTGTACCACTGAGAAGGGGGCAAGTTGATCCTACATGTATGTATGTCGGCTTTATCTGCCTTAACAATGGAATTCTCTTCTCTGATTGGCTGATGGGATGGCCATTAATTCTGTATAACATGTCACCTCGGAAAAAAAAAATTGAATCACCGTTCCATACCAATGCGCTTATAAATGGTATCAATGACAGTAGCCATTGAAACTGAAAGGAACTATTTCAGGCTGTTAACTCCCCCCTTAACGGTGGCTACAATGAGTTATTTCCTGCACTGCATGCACATTGTTTGTAATATAAAGAAAGTTGTTGATAAAAAATGATGTAAGGCAGATAAAAGGGATAACAGCCTCCAAGGATACCTGTTCAATGGAAATAATGGCTTGCGGAGCCACGCGCCGCACACATC